>JARSSU010036513.1:0-21277 GCA_029619165.1 Eurosta solidaginis | reverse complement strand
ACCCCCGCACAATCTCCGGTCCGACACAACAGAGATCACTTTCTTCTGTTCTGTTCTATTTCAACCACGGAGGAAGAAAGTCGCTGCTGCTAATCACGCCACATCATATACCAAAGGTAAAATATTGTACTAACTTAATACAAAATAAATAATTATTGTCTTTATTACTTATGCAAATATTTTGCCTTTTATTTCCTTTTCCATATCCACATATATATATTCTCCGTGCTACCTACGCACCGTGCGAGAATATACAGAGTTTAAGCTGAGTATCAGTTTGATTTAAGCACGCTTTTGGTTGCGAAGTATAAGTGTTGTTGTAGTGCAATAAAGATCATTTTGCATTATTGAATATTGGAGTTATCTATTCAACAGTTTAGCGATTACGAACGTTAGTAGAAGGTGTAAAATAAGCGGATTTTCCCTAAATTCGTTACAATTGTTGTCAGAAGAGTTGTTGAATAAATTCCGATGATTTTGAATACAACAAGGACATGGCAAAGGGGGCAACCGGCAATAAAACTCGAACTTCAGGCACGACTACGAGAGGCTATGAAATGGGAAGGAATTAATGTGGACGAGTATCTCTTTTATCCTGATGTGTAAGGATCAACCACAAAAATTGAAGAGAAAAACGAAATATCGCAGACAGTTGCAAGCATAGACTTGAACATGATATTGGCTGCAATATCTGCACAAACATCGACAGTAACATCAATGTCGTCGCAAATGTCATCTCAACTGGAAGACGTGGACGTGTTTTTGTGGCGCTGCGGTGAATCGTTGTATATTGAGTGATTTCCTAGTGTTTTGCATAAACTAAGCAAGTATAAATTAAAACAACAGCTTTCCGTTGACCTGCTGAGAATATTTTAACATTACCCGCATTATTTTCGTGGTTTTTGTCGGCTTTTATTTTCATCTTCAACAAACTTTAATAAATATGTCACAAAAAGAGCTCTCCGCGGTGCCCCCTCCGCAATTGCTAACCCCAGGGCAAAAGCGAACTAAATTAATGAGCAGTCCATCAACAATGAGTTTGTTTGAGAGGCTGGAAATAATGGAAAATAAGATAGAAACATTCATGGAGAACATAATCGCGAAAATAACTGAAAGTGAAGAGCGCGTTATGAAAAGAATAGATGAAGTTGCTGAAGAGCTACGTAATCTAAAAACGAAAGTCATGAATATTGATGAGAGGGTTACGGCATTGGAAGGATGCTATGGCGAAAACAGTGAGCGAAGTAAAAACATAAACAATCTTTGCAAAAGTGTCGATGATCTAGAAAATACATTGGTGTCTAGCGACGTTGTTGTGTATGGAATACCGCAACTTACTGATGAGAACCTACCTGCATTGTTCTCTCAACTATGCAAAGCAATTAAAGTGGCCCCACTCACTATCCGCTCATGTTTTAGAATACGCAGCAAAAGCGAAAACAGTACCAATAGCAGAAACCCTCCTCCCATAATTATACTCAGTTGAGCAGAGCTCACAGAGTATATTAAGTTTGATTGGATAACGGTTGGTTGTACATATATAAAGGAATCGAGATAGATATAGACTTCCATATATCAAAATAATCAGGATCGAAAAAAAATTTGATTGAGCCATGTCCGTCCGTCCGTCCGTCCGTCCGTCCGTCCGTCCGTTAACACGATAACTTGAGTAAATTTTGAGGTATCTTGATGAAATTTGGTATGTAGGTTCCTGAGCACTCATCTCAGATCGCTATTTAAAATGAACGATATCGGACTATAACCACGCCCACTTTTTCGATATCGAAAATTTCGAAAAACCGAAAAAGTGCGATAACTCATTACAAAAGACAGATAAAGCGACGAAACTTGGTAGATGGGTTGACGTTATGACGCAGAATAGAAAATTAGTAAGATTTTGGACAATGGGCGTGGCCCCGCCCACTTTTACAAGAAGGTAATTTAAAAGTTTTGCAAGCTGTAATTTGGCAGTCGTTGAAGATATCATGATGAAATTTGGCAGGAACGTTACTACTATTACTCTATATGTGCTAAATAAAAATTAGCAAAATTGGATTAAGAACACGCCCACTTTTTAAAAAAAAATTTTTTTAAATTCAAATTTTAACAAAAAATTTAATATCTTTACTGTATATAAGTAAATTAAGTCAAAATTCAACTCCAGTAATGATATGATGCAACAAAATACAAAAATAAAAGAAAATTTCAAAATGGGCGTGGCTCCGCCCATTTTCATTTAGTTTGTCTAGAATACTTTTATTGCCATAAGTCGAACAAAAATTTACCAATCCTTCTCAAATTTGGTAGGAGCATAGATTCTATGACGGTAACTGTTCTCTGTGAAAATGGGCGAAATCGGTGGAAGCCACGCCCAGTTTTTATACACAGTCCACCGTCTGTCCTTCCGCTCGGCCATTAACACAATAACTTGAGCAAAATCCGATATATCTTTACTAAACTTAGCCCACGTACTTACCTGAGCTCACTTTTTCTTGGTATAAAAAATGGGCGAAATCTGACCATAACCACGCCCACTTTATCGATATCGAAAATTACGAAAAATGAAAAAAATGCCATAATTCTATACCAAATACGAAAAAAGGGATGAAACATGGTAACTGGATTGGTTTGTTGACGCAAAATATAACTTTGGAAAAATCTTTGTAAAATGGGTGTGACACCTACCATATTAAGTAGAAGAAAATGAAAAAGTTCTACAAGGCGAAATCAACAGCCCTTGGAATCTTGGCAGGAATACTGTTAGTGGTATTGCATATATAAATAAATTAGCAGTACCCGACAGATGATTTTCTGGATCACCTGGTCCACATTTTGGTGGATATCACGAGAACGCCTTCACATATACATCTAAGGGCCACTCGCTTTTAAAACCCTCATTAATACCTTTAATTTGATATCCATATCGTACAAAAACATACCAGAGTCACCCCTGTCCCACCCTAATGGCGATATCTCGAAAAGGCGTCCACCTATAGAACTAATGCCCCCTCTCTCTTAAAATGCTAGTAACACCTTTCGTTTGATACCCATATCGTACAAACATTCTAGAGTAACCCCTGGCCCACCCTAATGGCGATATCTCGAAAAGGCGTCCACCTATAGACCTAGTGTCCACTCCCTCTTAAAATGCTCAGTAACACCTTTCGTTTGATACCCATATCGTACAAACATTCTAGAGTCACCCCTGGCCCACCCTAATGGCAATATCTCGAAAAGGCGTCCACCTATAGACCTAATGCCCACTCCCTCTTAAAATGCTCAGTAACAGCTTTCGTTTGATACCCATATCGTACAAACATTCTAGAGTCACACCTGGCCCACCCTAATGGCGATATTTCGAAAAGGCGTCCACCTATAGAACTAAGGATTACTCCCTTTTAAAATACTCATTACCACCTTTCATTTGATACCCATATCGTACAAACACATTCTAGAGTCACCCTGGCCCACCCTAATGGCGATATCTCGAAAAGGCGTCCACCTATAGACCTAATGTCCACTCCCTCTTAAAATGCTCAGTAACACCTTTCGTTTGATACCCATATCGTACAAACATTCTAGAGTCACCCCTGGCCCACCCTAATGGCGATATCTCGAAAAGGCGTCCACCTATAGACCTAATGTACACTCCCTCTTAAAATGCTCAGTAACACCTTTCGTTTGATACCCATATCGTACAAACATTCTAGAGTCACCCCTGTCCCACCCTAATGGCGATATCTCGAAAAGGCGTCCACCTATAGACCTAATGCCCACTCCCTCTTAAAATGCTCAGTAACACCTTTCGTTTGATACCCATATCGTACAAACATTCTAGAGTCACACCTGGCCCACCCTAATGGCGATATCTCGAAAAGGCGTCCACCTATAGAACTAAGGATTACTCCCTTTTAAAATACTCATTACCACCTTTCATTTGATACCCATATCGTACAAACACATTCTAGAGTCACCCTGGCCCACCCTAATGGCGATATCTCGAAAAGGCGTCCACCTATAGACCTAATGCCCACTCCCTCTTAAAATGCTCAGTAACACCTTTCGTTTGATACCCATACCGTACAAACATTCTAGAGTCACCCTTGGTCCAGCTTTATGGCGACATCTCGAAAAGGCGTCCACCTATAGAACTAAGGATTACTCCCTTTTAAAATACTCATTACCACCTTTCATTTGATACCCATATCGTACAAACACATTCTAGAGTCACCCTGGCCCACCCTAATGGCGATATCTCGAAAAGGCGTCCACCTATAGACCTAATGCCCACTCCCTCTTAAAATGCTCAGTAACACCTTTCGTTTGATACCCATATCGTACAAACATTCTAGAGTCACCCTTACAAAAAAAATAAATGTAGGCGCGATAACCTCCGAAGAGATCTAGTCCGAGCTTCTCTTACTAATTTGCGTCTGCTCCTCTTTATTTCCCTACAAATTGGCCGGACGGGACCTACATGTTTTATGCCGACTCCGAACGGCATCTGCAAAGCAGATGAGTTTTCACTGAGAGCTTTTCATGGCAGAAATACACCCGGAGTGCTTGCCAAACACTGCCGAGGGCGACCCCCGCTTAGAAATTTTCTTCTAATTGAAAAACTCTTATTCTCTAAAATTTTGATGTGCTTTGCCCGGGAGTTGAACCCAGGGCATACGGTGTGATAGCGGAGCACGCTACCACACACCACGGTGGCCGTCACCCTTGGTCCACCTTTATGGCGATATCTCGAAAAGCGTCCACCTATAGAACTAAGGATTACTCCCTTTTAAAATACTCCTTACCACCTTTCATTTGATACCCATATCGTACAAACACATTCTAGAGTCACCCCTGGCCCACCCTAATGGCGATATCTCGAAAAGGCGTCCACCTATAGACCTAATGCCCACTCCCTCTTAAAATGCTCAGTAACACCTTTCGTTTGATACCCATATCGTACAAACATTCTAGAGTCACCCCTGGCCCACCCTAATGGCGATATCTCGAAAGGGCGTCCACCTATAGACCTAATGCCCACTCCCTCTTAAAATGCTCAGTAACACCTTTCGTTTGATGCACATATCGTACAAACACATTCTAGAGTCACCCCTGGCCCACCCTAATGACGATATCTCGAAAAGGCGTCCACCTATAGACCTCATGCCCACTCCCTCTTAAAATGCTCAGTAACACCTTTCGTTTGATACCCATACCGTACAAACATTCTAGAGTCACCCCTGGCCCACCCTAATGGCGATATCTCGAAAAGGCGTCCACCTATAGACCTAATGCCCACTCCCTCTTAAAATGCTCAGTAACACCTTTCATTTGATTCCCATATCGTACAAACACATTCTAGAGACACCCCTGGTCCACCTTTATGGCGATATCTCGAAACGGCGTCCACCTATGGAACTAAGGATCACTCCTTTTCAAAATACTCATTAACAGCTTTCATTTGATACCCATATCGTACAAACACATTATAGAATCACCCCTGGTCCACCTTAATGGGGACATCTCGAAAAGGCGTCCACCGATAGACCTAAGGCCCACTCCCTCTTAAAATGCTCAGTAACACCTTTCATTTGATACCCATATCGTACAAACAAATTCTAGAGTCAGCCCTGGTCTACCTTTATGGCGATATCCCTAAATGGCGTTCATCCATAGAACTATGGCCTATTCTCTCTTAAAATACTCTTTAATACCTTTCATTTGATACACATGTTATACAACCACATTCCAGGGTTACCCCAGATTGATTTTCCTTATTTTGTCTCCATAGCTCTCAACTGAGTATGTTATGTTCGGTTACACCCGAACTTAGCCTTCCTTACTTGTTTTTAAACTAAATTCGACCCACACGACCGCTCTCTCTATGAAAGAGCAAACGCTAGGTTTATTTCAACAAATACAAATCATTGACTCTGCGTGACATTGGGATCGATGCTGATGGAAAATTGTATGTGCACGAATGTCTTACACAAAAAGAATCGAGAATTAATGCAGTATGCTACCCGATGAAGAGACAAAAACATTTGGTGAGTGCATTTCAATTCGTGGGCATATTTATGTACGAAAGCATCGCACCAGTGAAGCAGTAAAGGTTCTGAATCGCGAAAACATCGATAGCATTGCAGCCGCTGCATGAGCCATAAATATGTCATCATATGTATTTTGTTATGATTAGAGAAAATATTATTAATATCAATGCTTATTCTCTTAGAAATACTTCGATCGCCTCTCTTTTTTGCCCTGTTCCCATTGTATATTCTTCCTTTCTTTCCCTTTCTCATATTTGTAACTACACGTTTGCAAGCATCTGTTGTATTTTGTTGGTCTGATTAACATCAGTGAGAGCACTAACAAAGATAATCTAAAACTTGCGCTTCGATTAAACATGTGAGCTACAACAGAGGTTTTAATATCTGTCACTTTAAACTCTCGTAGCTTAACAGTCGCTAAGCTCGAATATCTAAATTATATTTTTCATGATGTTAAAATGGACGTGATATGCGTAACAGAATCTTGGTTCAAGGTTGGTATGAAAGATACTTAATGTATACGTTGTGTGTGTGATTACTCATTGATAAGAAATGATCGATCCACAGAGGTGAGCGGCATAGCCATCTATTTTAAACCTTACTTAGCATGTAAGTTTATATCATGCATCAGCTGTACAGATCTAGTTGAGAGTATTTTTGTAGAATTTTATGATAACTTTCAAAAATGTTTAGTTCTTTGCATCTACAATCCCCATAACAGCACTGACTTTACCATAGTTTTCAATAAAATATCCGAATTCTCAATCCACTATGTACATGTCCTAATCTGTGGTGATTTTAATGTATATATCAGCTGATAGTAATAGATCCAGGAACTTGTTAATTAAATTTAACTCTGTTGGTATTACCATTGTTCATAAATACGGTACACGTTTCGAGCCTCAATGCAGACCAAGTATGCTGGATCTCTTTGGTGCAAGTGACACTAGCAATATAATGCATATTGACCAATGCTGTGAAACTTATGTACAGGTATTAAAAAAACAGATATGAATGCTCTCCGGTATGAAAGTTTCGCAATGGACTGGAATTACTGCTATATTCTTCCGCATATTGAAGATAAGCTGTCTTATTTCGCAATGCTGGTAAATATTTATATGAAAAGTATGTTCCTATTTTCACTACCAATGTAATTAACAATAAAAAGCCTTGGTTAAATTATATAATCTTAAAGCTTATCGAAAATCGTAATAATGCTTATAGATATGGGAAGCGTAACCCTACTACTGAGCGGTGGAGAGAATACAAAAATTAAGAAATAAATTAACAACTGATTTGGGTCAAGCCAAAATAAATTATCTCAATACCAAATTTAACGATAACGTTCCTTCAAAAATTCTGTGGAAAAATTTAAATTCGTTAGGATTTCGTCCGAAGGCTGATAAAGCTTGCATTGTTGATGCAAATTTAATGAACTCGTATTTCATAGGATACATAGAGGCATGACATGTTTCAAAATTTGTTGTGGTATCAGAGCTGAGATACAACCACTCTATAAATTAGCATTGTTTCAGGCACTGAAGATGAGATCGCCAGTTTGTATAACACATCAAGTCGAATGCTGTGGGTGTGGATGACTTATCTACGCTTTTTAAAATTAATATTGCCCTCTGGCCACCCCTCTCTTACACATCTCATAAACTTTGCCATAACCTCATCTACATCCCTATAGCCAAGAGCAAAAACTATGACTGCCCGCTCAAAATTATAGGCCTATAAGTATTTTACCAGCTTTATCGAAACTGTTTGAAAGGTTTATTGCTAATCAAATAACATCTCACCTTGAGCAAGAAATAGCCTGCTGGCTGACAGTCAATCTGGCTTTAGAGCTGGTCACAGCTGTTCACAACAGCCCATGCTCAAAGTAATTGGATGATATGCGCCCCAGTCAAATGGCAAATTACTTACATTTTTAATTCTTTTAGATTTTTCTAAAGCTTTTGATACTGTCAATCACGATATATTACTTCTGAACTGAAACATTATTTCGGTTTGACTCAACTTCAATTAAGCTTATTGAAAGTTACTCCGAGTAGAGGCAACAACAAGTTCAGTGTGTGAAGTAATTTCTGAACGTAGTAAAATTCCCTCAGGGGTACCTCAAGGATCAATCTGAGTGGGTCACGTATACTATTTACAACTTTTATCAACGACATCGTTCATTGCTGTCAAAATTCAGCAATACATTTATATGCTGACGATACTCAGATTTATTTTTCACGCCCAATAGGATGACTTGGGGAGATCTATGTCTTTAGGCTAAACGAAGATCTTGATAAAATATCAGTTTGGGCGAAACAAATGCCTTTACCTGAATGCGGAAAAACACAGGTCTGGCACATAGTCGCACGATTCGGTGATCAACGGCGCTATCACCCATAGTTCTCGATGGAAATATATTACAGTATCAATCCGTCGTTACTAGTCTCGGCTTTAAAGTCAACACACCCGCTTAACATATACACACCACATTTCCTGTAGTATATCAAAATATACAATACTTTAAGAAAACACTGTGGCATACCTGTTTTTGCCTACCTCATAACTAAACTTAAAATAGTTAAGGCTCTGATTGTGCCTCAAATAAGATATTTTGAAATGTGTATGGAGATTTAGACTGCGAATCTAAAATAAACTAAGTTTGACTATTAACAACGTGGCAAGATTCACTCTATTGTAAAAGAAAGTTTGACCACATTCACCATACTCAAAAATATACTTGATTTAGCATAGAAGTCTATCTAAATGTCCGTAGAGTTTTGTAGTTGATATTCAGAATACATTAAATTTGGCAACATCACACCTAGATATCTTATATGAGAACTAGAATTTGATAGGCAATCTTGCGCGAACGTCACACGGTTCGTATGTGCGGCTAGGCTAAGCACAGTGAGCGGCTTCTAGATGATTCTTTGTTAGTGCTGTGAACTTGTGGAATTCTCTACCTTTTCGCAATAAAATGCATTAATAAAGTCATTGATGGATGCTTCAAACGGCCTAGTAGCACAGATGCTCTTCAAACACTAACGGCTCCGCTCCTCCTGTTTCAACCTACCTAGCCACTAACGCGCTGTGTCGTATTGTCGTAGAACTACTATGTTGAGGCTTATAGCTTAAATTTAAGAGAAAAATTGTATTAACCTGCGTGAATATGTGCAATGAAAGACTCAAGTCTTACATGTATCTGTTGTAGATAGATATCGAATATAATGATATAATAATATAATAACAGCAGAAGCACTATATGGCATCCACACTAGGATTGCACTGTATTAGAAACTGCGTATTTCAGTAGAATATCGTCGCAAATAACATTATCAACGTGGAATCCCAGAGGTCTACACATATCGAAATGTACGGCAGCGCAAATTGCCTAGCGCAGCAGATATCATCTCAGTGTATCTCACGACTACAACTCAGAAGAGGAGGAAGCTCGTATAATCATCTGAAGACTGGAGGCGCATATGGTATAGAATAAACTGACACCGGTTTCATGAAGGCTCAGTGTCGATGCTAGGATGAAACTATGTAGGCGAGAGATGGATTGCTTTGAAGATAGGATACATGGAATTACAATTGAACGCGGCGGCAGTGCACTTCACAACGTCTATCCGAAGGGACAAACGTTCCATCCTTGACAGGTTCTATTGTATACTAAGTTATATAAGAAGTAAATATAAGATAAGCGACATCTTCAAGAAAAAATCATGAGAATCGGTTGAAATTTTTGACAAAGTTATTGACGAGTATGAAGACATAGGTGTAATACAATACCGTTGCATTTATGAATTCATTGACTGATAAATCAGCACATGATTGTGAGTAGCAAAATAAAGAAACACGTGTTCTATTATTTTGACCCGCGAGAAGAACCCACATTAAAATTTCCTCGAATCAAAAATTATGTCCTGGCGGCGGACTCGGTGACTCGAAATAGGAATGAGCCAGCACGTAAGATATGACATTTCATCGCTGGGTACGATAGATTTAGGCGAGCTCATAAAAGGTAAGTGTTAGATGTTCGGTGCAACACATTGGTCGATTACTTTTGATGAAACACTAGAAGCTTATCAGAAAAAGTACTCGTTTTAGTGGTATAGATATTTCGATCGTATTCAGGTTATTACATCAAGTTGTTTTTGCAAGCAGAGCTGTGAAACACGCTTGCACAACTAGCTAAAGCAGTTCTCATTATGGCATAAAACCAACACCGTGGTGGAAGTTGATCAGGAACATAGGTTAATGATAAAACACCTTTTTCTACGTCCTATTTGATCTCATTCAGGTATTGGCGCAGTATGTTTTTGGACACTCGGACTCAGCCAAAGAATGACAACAACATAAATATATGAGAATCGTGCTGTTTGTATGTATGTATTCAACCTGCCGTGCCACGCTGTTATTGTTGTTATATTTTTGTTTGATCTGCACATTCGTATGTCATTTCATTCGCTCGTTCGAGCATCGTGCCTATTTATTGAATGATGAAACACTGCATACAGACACTATCGACTACAGGTCGAGCATCTAGCCTAAGCGGTTTCAATTGAGAAACAGCTTTAGCGCACTCAACTCGATGTACTTTTGTATTGTTGCTGTCGCATGCAGATTCGGTAGAGGTCTAGCTAGCTGTTTCTAATTGTACCATATTAGGTTTAGCAACGAATATATAGTGCAGCTGACCTAGTTGAAACTTTTAGACACTCTGATTTTTAGTCTGAGATTCACAACTCACACTCATTCACTCTACTGAATCTAGTCTGCTGGTATGAAGTTTAAACTGTTAGGGAAAAATAAGCATCTATAAAAATAGCATTAAAACAATCGGCTTCGTTTCATTTACTGATTTACTGAGTTTGGCCAGTAACGCAAATTTGTTAACCGTTCTTTACTAAAATCTAACTGCGCTATAGATCTTTTGTTTGCATTGCAATCAAGCTAAACTGGGGTCATAACGTTTTGGTTGGTGAAAGACATAGTCTTTTCCGATATGTGAAAATGTAATACCTAGAGGTACACTTTATTTTTGTTTGTGCAGTTCGAATAAAGCCAAGTGTCACCTTTATTAATATTTTATATAGGAAACAACGCAAACATCCGAAAATTTTTGGGCATTTTTTAACGAATACGACGGCCCTAGTAATTTGTTTGTATACCATAAAATAAAACTAAATTTGCTATGAGGTCTGGTTCTGTTTTTCGATTAATTTTGGTCGCAAATGAAAACATGTGTGTGTCAAACCGTGTTGAGAATGCATGTGACAAGGTTGCAATTTTTCGAGAACCACATTTTTTTTAAATATGAAATAGTAGTATGCAAGCGACTGCCATAGTAGTAGACATTCACAATTAATATTATGAGATTTAAACAACATAAAAATTTTTCTTTGAAATATATCTAACAGAAGATGGACACGAGGCGTTGCTTTATAGACTCGTATAGGCAGCAGCTTAAGAAATCTTGAGGCGTAGAGAGATCTAGCTGCATGCCATATTTTGATACGCATCTACGAAGCTCACGCCTCGTGTGTATGCTTGCATAATTTGAGCTTTTACGAGATCCAGCATTTTTAATTAATAATGATAAATAAACGTAAAGAAACTACAATTTAGGTGCCTTTTGTGCGTCGTTTTTGGCACTTGCGTTGCGTCTACATCCTGACCTTTGAACACACGGTCGCTTTAAATGCTTCATATTCATAAGCAATCGCAACGCCAACGTCAAAGCAACGACACGACGTCATTAAACATTTACGCATCACTATCTTGATAAGATTCTTGCATTTTGTAGACACAGTTTCTCTGCGCCGTTCACTAAATAAAATACATGAATATTTGTGTATTCATGTCGATTAGCGTGATCGATGCAGGCGTAAAGATACGCGGCCGAACATAATCGCTCCTGGAAGCAGGACAGACCAGAGTGGCACGTCGGCAGTGCAGTCCGCCACATATAACTCTTTACGATCATCTCTCATGATGTTGTCAAAGATAGTTGTATTTCGATTTTTGCTGAGACTATAAAAAGTCAAATGTGACTTTACTTATATGTGCAGGGTTCGTTGTCGCGAGGGAAACTTTTACAGCGTCGGCATTATTTCAAGTGACTCAGCAGCTAATTTCACAAATCATGCTGAACGATTTCTTCGCAAATAAGGCATTGTTAGCGTTGCACAAAGTGTGGTGGCAGCGAAGGGATGCAACAACGGCCGCGATGAATTGTTATCTTGTGTACTTGCGACAAGAAATGTTATATGCTTGCGGATAAACGTGTCAACATTAGCCAGCACGCAAAGCGAAAAATTAAAGACAATTATAAACTATAATGACATAGGTATATCTGAAATACTTGCAATGTATAAAATCATTTTTATTATATAAAATTAGTACGACATATCAGATTTGTCAAATTATTTTAGTTCTGGTACTTTGTACATATTTAAAAATAAGTTCGGGTAAGAAACATGATTAATGACTAATTTATACGATGTTTCATTATTCTCATTAAGGAGTAAGTTTTGTAAAGAATAAAAGCATGTTTTATAAAGTATATGTGAAGCCCCATTGATAAATGAGTAATAGAGGGAGCTGAGATCATACAAACCATTCCCGAGGCGAACGAACTGTTATGATAGGCATTGATGGGGCGCTATAGAGAGACGATACAGAATCCGATCATAGAGAGAGAGATATACCAAATGGGCTTACTGAACCGCTTCCAGAGGCTGGTGAAACATTAGCAAGAGTTTGCGTCGGATGTTGAAGGCTGGCAACATTTAGCGAATGCGGACTGCACCGTGGAATACACCGAAAGGGTAAAAACCAGAGCCTCTATTAATAGCAATACGTGCTGTGTCGAAACGAAGCGAGCGCCATACGCAAACCCAAAACCTACATTCGCAGAAACGGCATCACATACTCTGATTCAGGAACAGCGTCGCTTCTGTGTAAGCCAGTTTTCAAAGCACGCCGTGTGGAAGTGGAAAGGCCAGACTGGGTGAACACAATATTGGAGGCGGCTGAAGGGATCACTAACAGAGAAATTAAGGAGTTATGAAGTGTTTGCAAGTGCGGTAACCCAGGTCACATTGCTCGCCATTGCAGCACCGGTCCTGGTAGTTCCAACTTGGCTGGTCGTATACGCTAAGCTGGAGGGAAAAGCAAGATCGAGTCAGATGTAAAGATCGAAAACTTTCCCCAGCTATTGAATGTCCTGAGATATCTATCTCCCAAATGGGAAGAAAATCGAGCAGTCTTACAGTCGAGAGGAAATGTGGATGGCAAGGAGCGTTTACTGACTGTAGATACGGGCACAATCTCATTCCTTAATCCGATCTGATTTGGTCAACAGGAGAGTAAAGCCGTTACCATGGAGCAAAGGTTGCGTACGGTTACTGGTGAGTATAACCAAGTCCAGGAGAAGCGATATGTGAAGTCTTAATTGGGAAGGTCATGGTTCCACACAAATTCTTTGTGGCGGAGATTGTTGATGAAGTCATATTGCGAGTGACTTCTTAGTTGACCATGACATCAAGATCGATATGCAGAGAAGGGTTATGCGTTATAAGAACCAGGATGTGCCACTAACTTAAGTTTGTAGAAAGGGTTCAGCAGCAATCGAGTACTGGTGGAGAAGACTCGACAAAGACCACGAAAGTCAAAGGTAAAAGTTGGTGGATCGAATGGGCCGAATAACGCGAAGTTAAAAGTACCTGCGAGAGAAACACTGGCATTGACAAAACCAAATGGATGCCACAAAACGAAGGAAAGAATTTCCCAGAATGAATGCGAAAGTAGTCCAAGCCAAGGCGCACTACTGTTGTGAAACGTGAGAACGATACTATTTATGCGAAGCCAATCCCGTCAAACTCAAGCTCTACGAAATAGTTCATTGGCCAAGCAACAGAGTGTGAGGGAGCGAATCAGGATATGAGTACTAGGATGAAACACAAGTACGACAAGAACAATAATTCGGAAGGTTTCCGGGAAGGAGATTTGGTACTGCTATACAACACTCACTCGCGGTTAAGTGTTCCATCCAAATTTTGGTGCAATTGTGAAGGCCCGTACAAAGTTGTGAAGAAGATCAGTGATATCATCTACCGCATATAACTATTGGGAAACCACGAAATAGAAGGGTGTTTCATTAGCAGCGGTTAGATCAGTAAATTTGTCTGATCGGGACGATCAGATTTAGGTGGACGGCAGTGTGACGAATATTAGCAACACTAAGGCATACTATCATCTCTATAGCCGCTACTAAGCAGTCACTTGTATCTACATAAACATATCAATCATTATGTCTTCACATATGTACCTACAAGCAGCGGACAGAAACTCACAAAACACATGCATATATCTGAGAAACTCCACAAAAGTAGGCAATCACCGGTGGAGAGTATCACTCACATATACACGCGTATATGGCTTTGCGAGAAGCTTTAATCGTGCATCTGTAGTTTATAGCTGGTGAATTTATAGCTGGTAAACAGTAGTAAATTCTAGAAGAAAACGCCTAGAAGTATGCGAACGAGACATCACAGAGTATAAAAGGGGTTCAAGCTGAGTAATCAGTAATCAGTTTGATTTAAGCACGCTATCAGTTGCGAAGTATAAGTGTTATTATGAAGTATTTTCAAAGTAGTATAATAGAGACCATTTTGCATTATTGAATATTGGAGTTATTTATTCAACAGTTTAGCGATACGAACGTTAGTAGAAGGTTGCAAATTAGCAGAATTTCCCTAAATTCGTTACAATATTTTTACAATCCGCAATAAAAATTTCCTATTAAAACAAATAAATTGTTAAATATTTGAAGGGTACACGGGTACCCGGTTATGCGTTCGCGTAGGTGTCGACTTTGGGAACTCATATCTGGGGAACCCCTCAATTTAAACCTGCAAGCATTGACTTAAACGATACAGAAATACTGTAGTTTCCTAGATTAGAAGGTTCAAACACTCTTGTGACAGTGGGTTCTCTCACTAAAGCAGTTTAAATTCGCAACTGGACACACGGGTACCCGGTTATGCGTTCTAGGGTTAAAGCCGACACAGGCCGTAAATTAGATAGTTGAGATATAGAGTAGAAAATATCGAAATCAAAAATAATTATATATTAAGTATAAGAATAAGAAAAAAATAATACATAAAAATAGGCTTAAACCCCTAAAGGGGCGAAAATATTGATAGGAGTAACAATTTTACTTTAATTCCCAATAAAATAGAATATAAAATGAAGCAAAATAATAAGATTATAAACAGTACCAATCAGAAAATTTATAGTACATAATGATAGGCTTCAATTGTTAGAATAAGAACATTTCAGCTTGTTGAAAAGGCGATGTTCGTTGCGCTCATTTGCGATGCGGCAAATCACTTTGTTTATAGCTTTATTTCAGTACAGCAGTTCGAGGCCATTAGTCGCCACTACTACGCATACGCACATACCCTGCGCTTCCTTTCAGCATGCATCAATTGCGTCATAACTATAAAGGCCATTTTGCGTCCTTTCGCACGGGACTAAATTCTCTTAAGGGCTCCTCTCAAAAACACTCTGTGTACAGAGAGTCGCCGTGAAAAGCGAGGGCAGTGAAACATTGTTCTGCGCTTTCCTTTTTCGGAGGCGCAGTATGGACTGAAAAGATCCTCCTCTATCCCACGCTTATGTATTTATTCCTTGAAGCCGCCATGTCCCCTCAATATCTGTGTGAGGTAGTAATTTTGTTCGCCGTCTGTTCGCTCGCACCATTAGGCTTATTTGTAGCGTAAATAAAACTAAAATAAAGTTGGACCAGGGCTGACTCTAGAATTTGTTTGTACGATATGGGTATCAAATGAAAGGTGTTACTGTACTGAGCATTTTAAGAGGGAGTGGGCCTTAGGTCTATCGGTGGACGCCTTTTTCGAGATATCGCCATTAAGGTGGACCAGGGGTGACTCTAGAATGTGTTTGTACGATATGGGTATCAAATGAAAGGTGGTAATGAGTATTTTAAAAGGGAATGGGCTTTGTTCTATTGGTGAACGCCTTTCGAGAAATCGCCATAAAGGTGGACCAGGGTGACTCTAGAATATGTTTGTACGATATGGGTATCAAATGAAAGCTGTTAATGAGTATTTTGAAAAGGAGTGATCCTTAGTTCCATAGGTGGACGCCGTTTCGAGATATCGCCATAAAGGTGGACCAGGGGTGTCTCTAGAATGTGTTTGTACGATATGGGAATCAATGAAGGTGTTACTGAGCATTTTAAGAGGGAGTGGGCATTAGGTCTATAGGTGGAACGCCTTTTCGAGATATCGCCATTAGGGTGGGCCAGGGGTGACTCTAGAATATTTGTACGATATGGGTATGAAACGAAACGTGTTACTGAACATTTTAAGAGGGAGTGGGCATTAGGTCTATAGGTGGACGCCTTTTCGAATTGTCGCCATTAGGGTGGGCCAGGGGTGACTCTGGAATGTGTTTGTAGCGATATGGGTATCAAACGAAAGGTGTTACTGGGCATTTTATAGGGAGTGGGCATTAGGTCTATAGGTGGCCGCCTTTTCGAGGTATCGCCATAAAGGTGGACCAAGGGTGCCTCTAGAATGTTTGTACGATATGGGTATCAGGGGTTGGGCATGAGGTCTATAGGTGGACGCCTTTTCGAGATATCGTCAATTAGGGTGGGCCAGGGGTGACTCGAGAATGTGTTTGTATGATAGGGTATCAAACGTAAGGTGTTACTGCAGCATTTTAATAGGGAGTGGGCATTAGGTCTATAGGTGGAGGAGCGCCTTTTCGAGATATCAGCCATTAGGGTGGCCAGGGGTGACTCTAGAATGTTTGTACGATATGGGTATCAAACGAAAGGTGTTACTGAGCATTTTAAGAGTGAGTGGGAATTAGGGTCTATAGGTGGACGCCTTTTCGAGAATATCGCCATTAGGGTGGGCCAGGGGTGACTCTATAACGTTTTGTACGATATGGGTATCAAAGTAGAGGTACTCATGAGGGTTTTAAAAGAATAGAATCTATGCCCCTAACCAAATTTGAGAAGGATTGGTAAATTTTTGTTCGACTTATGGCATTAAAAGTATTCTAGACAAACTAAATGAAAATGGGCGGAGCCACGCCCCATTTTGAATTTTCTTTTATTTTTGTATTTTGTTGCATCATATCATTACTGGAGTTTGAATTTTGACTTAATTTACTTATATACAGTAAAGATATTAAATTTTTGTGTTAAAATTTGAATTAAAAAAAATTTTTTTTAAAAGTGGGCGTGTTCTTCATCCAATTTTGCAATTTTTTATTTAGCACATATATAGTAATAGTAGTAACGTTCCTGCCAAATTTCATCATGATATCTTCAACGACTGCAATTACAGCTTGTAAAACTTTTAAATTACCTTCTTGTAAAAGTGGGCGGTGGCCACGCCCATTGTCCCAAATCTTACTAATTTTCTATTCTGCGTCATAACGTCAACCCATCTACCAAGTGTCATCGCTTTAACCGCCTTTGGCAATGAATTATCGCATTTTTTCGGTTTTTTCGAAATTTTCGATATCGAAAAAGTGAGCGTGGTTATAGTCCGATATCGTTCGTTTTAAATAGCGATCTGAGATGAGTGCCCAGGAATCTACATACCAGATTTCATCAAGATACCTCAAATTTACTCAAGTTATCGTGTTAACGGAACAGACGGACGGACGGACATGGCTCAATCAAATTTTTTTTCGATACTGATGATTTTGATATATGGAAGTCTATATCTATCTCGATTCCTTTATACTGTCACAACCACCGCTATCCAATCAAATTAATATACTCTGTGAGCTCTGCTCAACTGAGTATAATAAGCAAAATAATTAGATTATAAACAGTACCAATAAGAAAATTATAGTACATAAGGATAGGCTTAAATTGTTAGAATAAGAACATTCAGCTTGTTGAAAAGACGATGTTTCTTGCGCTTATTTGCGACGGCAGAGCACTTTGTTTATAGCTTTATTTCAGTACAGCGGTTTCGAGGCGATTTAGTCGCCACAACTACGCATACGCACATCCCTGCGCTCCCTTTCAGCATGCATCAATTGCGTCATAACTATAAAGGCCATTTTGCTCACAGAGTCCAACAATCTATTTGTATGAACATTCGGGACATAAATTCTCCTAATGGCTCCTCTCAAAAAACTCTGTGTACAGAGAGTCGCCGTGAAAACGAGGGCAGTGAAATATTGTTCTGCGCTTTCCTATTCGGAGGGGCAGTATGAACAAAAGTATCATCCTCTATCCCACGCTTATGTAGATATTCCTTGAAGCCGCCATGCCGGCTCAATATCTGTGGGAGGTGGTAATTTAGTTCGCCTTGTTTTCGCTCGTACCCTTACGTTATATTCCTAGCATGAAAGTGCAGCTCAGCGCCCTTTTCTCGATTTGCTTCCCACCGTTCTTGTCACCTAACTAATGTTCGTGACCTTGCGCTTTTCTTAGCATCTTCAGATGGCCGGCTGATTCCAATGCCATACATATCGGCCATTTCACCTGACAGTAGATCTACTAGCGATTTTCCTAGACGAATTTACAAGTTCTTCCATGCCTCAATATGTATGTATAGAAAAGTTTTATGAAGTAATTATAGATATTTTCATATTTTCTCACTTTTATCATAATTTCTTTTTCCTTTGCTGGTACACTAAAGGTACTCTACGGGCTCTTTTCGCAAATTTCTTTCATGCTTTCTTCATGCTTTTCCTTTCAAGCATCTATTTCTACTAAAGTGTAAACCATTTTTCTGGCTTAGTACATTTATTTCTTGTGGATGGCAACACATACATGTTGCAATTCCTATGTACAACTTCGAACAATGGAAAAGGAAAATAAGAATGGAGAAAAGAGAAAAAGAGAAGTATGCTTCGTTAATTTGTGATAACTGATTTTTCGTTATTTGACATGACCACGTATGAGGTGTTTGCTTGCTTACATACATGCGTAGTATGTATGTTGGTATTCGAACGCGCACTTATTCATTGTTTCGAGATAAGAAAATCAATTGCTATTGAAACTACAAGAATTGTACGGTTGCTTTTTTGCTTCGTGGTGTTTTTTCGAATTAAAAAATATTTGTACGCAATTCATGTTTGCGGAGTACCATGGTTTTATTGATTATGCCCTTGTCTCATCAGGTCTGAACAAGACTCGATTGACCAAAAGTGCGTTACAGACGCTTAAGAAAAAGCAGGAATGTATATCCTGCTACAGCTACTGTGTCACAATTGCGTGCTCTTCTGAATGTGGTAGGCGAAGTGGATGATAGCTTCGATCGCTGATTCTGGTGGTGCTGCCGGTGTTGATTCTGGCATTGCTACTGTTGATGGAGGTGAACCTCAGGACAGCGATGTTAATGGCAGAAGAAAATAGTGATGCCGAAAAACTGGTGCACACAAATAGACTGTCACTTGAAAGCGAGATCTTGGTGTCTCCCTGCAACTAGACAGAGGTAAAGCAATGGAATTGCGAGCCACTAACTAGCATACGCCACAAAGCGTGTATTTCTGGAATGGATATAGACGACATGGGCCACACAATTTGCAGGGGATAATGCCTACTACCCCATTGAAAATGGATGACAATGATTTTGAGAACGCTTGCAGACCCGAGGCGCGGGTGAAAGTTGCTACGGAACAGGACGATCACTAGCCGACGTAACAATCACATCCACGCTAGTGCAAACGATCACTACACGTACTCACTACTCACCTCACAATTAGGACACACTCCACTGGTCCACTAGTTCCCACTAACTATTCACTTCAAATATAATGTGGATGGCTCTTACTATTGCTGTCGTGCTCGTGTCTGCGGTTGCGCCGCTTGGTGTCGGGATACAGCTGCCATTTTTCTACGTACGTCATCGCATCAAACTTTGTGTGAGTTATATTGGAATGAATTGATTTTCGTCATCCCCTTGTCAACATTTGGTTTTGAGACAAACAACCGGTTTCGCGGCACGTGTCGGCGTACTGTGCCATCATACAGTGTCAAAGATAAATTTCGTTCTCTGAGGATCTGCTGTTGTCGAGTTTAGATCTACCTGTATTTATAGTTCGCGGTATATGAGCAGGTATTGTGTATATTGTAGGTATGTCTATGTGCTGTGTATTCATCTCCGAATCCAGGGTGTGTTACTAAGCGATATTGTGTGGCTTGACTCTGCGTGGTATGGTAAAAATCTGTGATTTTACTTGTTTGACCTTCGTTTGGTCGGTTTTTTGCTTTTGGTGTAATATTGTTTTGTATCTAGATTTTGTTGTGCGTGTGTTGTCTGTGTACAAACCTGTAGTGATTCCGTGGTTTTTCCCTGTAACAAGTAAAAACAGCTCCTAGCTCGTTGAATATTGTTGTCAGAAATTGTTTGTATATATCTGTTCGTTTATTCTATCCTAACCTACACTTCCTATCCTACCGGTCGATGTTTTCTGTGTGGTATGATTCCATGTTTTCGAGTACAGTATAGTATATGTGAAGTTACGTTGTATGTGAAGAACCCTAACTGTTTAATGGATGTTTTGACTGGGGAACATTCAAATTCAGTTCTCTTTTTCCTCCTGACCCATGTGATTCGCGGAGGGAGTTAACACACTCTAGAAGACTCGGATCTAATGTTTGATTCCAGGATATTTTTTTTTTTTTTGGTTGTAATCTCTAATATGTCCTAACTATGTAACAAAAAAAAACCTATGGAGCTGTAAGCTGGGGTGTGGGCTTATGCTGATGCTTTAATACTAAATGGAGGCGAACTATGGGTGAGGCTTAAACTAAGGTTACTATGCTACTAGCTGGGTTATATGCTATGATTGTTAACATGCTGATGTAACTAATGCGAAAACTATGGGAACTAAAATGAAACTATGCTGGGCATAAAACAAAAATCTAAATAATTCATTCTCAAAATGAACTAATGACTAATGCTGGTAATGTGGAGGCCAGTTGTCTCTATGCTGTTTGGCTATGCTACTATGTGGGTGCTGGTTGGTGGTAACGATTATGCTGATGGCTTACTATGACTATGAGTATGCTTTTAGATGGGCTTTTGAATGGCTTGCTGTAACTATGGCTAATGGATGCTTGGTGCGGAAAAATTATGCTATCTATGATGCTGGTGCTTATGGACTATGGGAACTATCTTGAATGTAATGCTAGATGATGGCTGCAACATCCA
>JARSSU010036510.1:0-31336 GCA_029619165.1 Eurosta solidaginis | reverse complement strand
AACTTAACTGTTAACTTCAACTTTAACTTTATTTAAATTTAACTTTAACTTTAACTTTTACGTTAACTTTAACTTTAAATTTAAATTTAATTTTAACTTTAACTTTAACTTAACTTTAACTTAACTTAACTTAACTTTAACCTTAACTTTACTTTAACTTATTTTATACTCAGTTGAGCAGAGCTCACAGAGTATATTAAGTTTGATTGGATAACGGTTGGTTGTACATATATAAAGGAATCGAGATAGATATAGACTTCCATATATCAAAATATCAGGATCCAAAAAAAATTTGATTGAGCCATGTCCGTCGTCGTCCGTCGTTAACACGATAACTTGAGTAAATTTGAGGTATCTTGATGAAATTGGTAGTAGGTTCCTGAGCACTCATCTCAGATCGCTATTTAAAATGAACGATATCGGACTATAACCACGCCCACTTTTCGATATCGAAAATGTCGAAAAACCGAAAAAATGCGATAATTCATTGCCAAGGTGGTTAAAGCGATGAAACTTGGCAGATGGGTTGACGTTATGACGCAGAATAGAAAATTAGTAAGATTTTGGACAATGGGCGTGGCACCGCCCACTTTTACAAGAAGGTAATTAAAAGTTTTGCAAGCTGTAATTTGGCAGTCGTTGAAGATATCATGATGAAATTTGGCAGAAACGTTACTACTATTACTATATATATGCTAAATAAAAATTAGCAAAATTGATGAAGAACACGCCCACTTTTTAAAAAAAAATTTTTTTTAAATTCAAATTTTAACAAAAATTTAATATCTTTACTGTATATAAGTAAATTAAGTCAAAATTCAACTCCAGTAATGATATGATGCAACAAATACAAAAATAAAAGAAAATTCAAAATGGGCGTGGCTTCGCCCATTTTCATTTAGTGTGTCTAGAATATTTAATGCCATAAGTCGAACAAAAATTACCAATCCTTTTGAAATTTGGTAGGAGCATAGATTCTATGACGGTAACTGTTCTCTGGGGCGAATGGGCGAAATCGGTGGAAGCCACGCCCAGTTTTTATACACAGTCCACCGTCTGTCCTTCCGCTCGGCCGTTAACACAATAACTTGAGCAAAAACCGATATATCTTTACTAAACTTAGCCCACGTACTTATCTGAACTCACTTTATCTTGGTATAAAAAATGGCCGAAATCCGACCATAACCACGCCCACTTTATCGATATCGAAAAATTACGAAAAATTAAAAAAATGCCATAATCTATACCAAATACGAAAAAAGGGATGAAACATGGTAACTGGATGGTTTATTGACGCAAAATATAACTTTGGAAAAAAACTTTGTAAAATGGGTGTGACACCTACCATATTAAGTAGAAGAAAATGAAAAAGTTCTACAAGGCGAAATCAACAGCCCTTGGAATCTTGGCAGGAATACTGTTAGTGTTATTGAATATATAAATAAATTAGCAGTACCCGACAGATGATTTTCTGGATCACCTGATCCACATTTGGTCGATATCGCGAGAACGCCTTCACATATACATCTAAGGGCCACTCGCTTTTAAAACCCTCATTAATACCTTTAATTTGATATCCATATCGTACAAACACATTCTAGAGTCAACCCTGGCCCCCCTAATGGCGATATCTCGAAAAGGCGTCACCTAGACCTAATGCCCACTCCCTCTTAAAATGCTCAGTAACACCTTTCGTTGATACCCATATCGTAAAAACATTCTAGAGTCACCCCTGGCCCACCCTAATGGCGATATCTCGAAAAGGCGTCCACCTATAGACCTAATGTCCACTCCCTATTAAAATGCTCAGTAACACCTTTCCTTTGATACCCATATCGTACAAACATTCTAGAGTCACCCCTGGCCCACCCTAATGGCGATATCTCGAAAAGGCGTCCACCTATAGACCTAATGCCCACTCCCTCTTAAAATGCTCAGTAACACCTTCGTTTGATACCCATATCGTACAAACATTCTAGAGTCACCCCTGGCCCACCCTAATGGCGATATCTCGAAAAGGCGTCCACTATAGACTAATGCCCACTCCCTCTTAAAATGCTCAGTAACACCTTTCGTTTGATACCCATATCGTACAAACATTCTAGAGTCACCCTTGGTCAACCTTTATGGCGATATCTCGAAAAGGCGTCCACCTATAGAACTGAGGATTACTCCCTTTTAAAATACTCATTACCACCTTTCATTTGATACCCATATCGTACAAACACATTCTAGAGTCACCCTGGCCCACCCTAATGGCGATATCTCGAAAAGGCGCCCACCTATAGACCTAATGCCCACTTTCTCTTAAAATGCTCAGTAACACCTTTCGTTTGATACCCATATCGTACAAACATTCTAGAGTCACCCCTGGCCCACCCTAATGGCGATATCTCGAAAAGGCGTCCACCTATAGACCTAGTGCCCACTCCCTCTTAAAATGCTCAGTAACACCTTTCGTTTGATACCCATATCGTACAAACATTCTAGAGTCACCCTTGGTCCACCTTTATGGCGATATCTCGAAAAGGCGTCCACCTATAGAACTAAGGATACTCCCTTTTAAAATACTCATTACCACCTTTCATTTGATACCCATATCGTACAAACACATTCCAGAGTCACCCCTGGCCCACCCTAATGGCGATATCTCGAAAAGGCGTCCACCTATGGACCTAATGCCCACTCCCTCTTAAAATGCTCAGTAACACCTTTCGTTTGATACCCATATCGTACAAACACATTCTAGAGTCACCCCTGGCCCACCCTAATGGCGACATTTCGAAAAGGCGTCCACCTATAGACCTAATGCCCACTCCCTCTTAAAACGCTCAGTAACACCTTTCATTTGATTCCCATATCGTACAACTAGAGACACCCCTGGTCCACCTTTATGGCGATATCTCGAAACGGCGTCCACCTAGGGAACTAAGGATCACCCCTTTTCAAAATACTCATTAACAGCTTTCATTTGATACCCATATCGTACAAACATATTCTAGAGTCACCCCTGGTCCACCTTTATGGGGATTTCTCGAAAAGGCGTTCACCTATAGAACTAAAGCCCATTCCCTTTTAAAATACTCATTATCACCTTTCATTTGATACCCATATCGTACAAACACATTCTAGAGTCAGCCCTGGTCCACCTTTATGGCGATATCCCTAAATGGCGTCCATCCATAGAACTATGGCCTACTCTCTCTTAAAATACTCTTTAATACCTTCCATTTGATACACATGTCATACAACCACATTCCAGGGTTACCCTAGGTTCATTTTCCTACATGGTGATTTTCCTTATTTTGTCTCCATAGCTCTCAACTGAGTATGTAATGTTCGGTTACACCCGAACTTAGCCTTCCTTACTTGTTAACTTAACTTTCGCTTTAACTTTAACATTCACTTTAACTTTAACTTAACTTTATGATCCGGGGTGGGCGTGAGCTTAGTACCTGCTAACAAGCCAACCTAATATAAACGCACGCAAGCCATTTTCTGTCAAAAATGTCTCATGCACATACAACTTGTATGAGAGCAACTCAAATGAATTTGCTGCGTGAAAACCTAACTCGATTTCCAATTTTGTTCCGCGTGACATTTAGATTTGACGTTTGCACATATGCTTTACATTGTCGCATCGCATGCTTATTTGGGTTAGGACATAAAAAGCCGGTTGTTTCCGTGAGCTAAAAAACGCAGTGCGGTATTATTAAGTTGGCTGTAAGCGATCATATATGTATACGATAAGCGATAGCGTGAAAATCAACGACAGCTCTTTTTGTTGATTTCGATGGTCGTACGTTGAGGAAGTGTCGCACGCGCGCTCAAAACAGAGATCAAAGAGTGCGTGTGACACGTGTCCACCGTTGAAGCATTCAAATCAAACTAAATAAATAATGATTTTGCTGTCGTGCTCGCTACGCGTTCGTGTTTACTAACACATTCTCAATTTGGTAACCGTGTAAATGTAGTGGTGCCCACCGCTGTTATGATAGAGATCTAATTTTATGTACTCTATGTGAACCTTACGAACCTTTTCGAACCTTTCGAGCCTTTTCGGATCTTTTTTGACAAATATCCGTTACGGTCTTTTTTTGATTTAGTCGCCAAGCCCGCGATAAAATCTATGCAATAGCTTAAAAACAATGCGAAGAATTCAAGAAAAAAATTCAAATATACATGTATAAAAATATGCTATACATAAATCCCAACAAGCATTCCTTAAACGTTTTTAAAAATAATTTAAAGTGAATTAGCTTGAACAAACGATATTAAACGTTTTCCAAATTTTATTTATTTTGAGTTTTAATGCAGTAAATTTTGATGAAGTAAACAAAATATGAGTACTGGGCTGGCTGCTATGGCTGTTGAAATAATATCAATTTTGTAAATTTTTTTCTAACATACTCTTTTTCGTCCGTGCTTTTTTTCGTTTCAAAAAAACAAACGAATATCCAAACAAAACGTATTACTTCCTAACACAGTTGTGTCCGGTGATATTAAAGATGTCATTGCTAAATAAATTTTCGATGGCTATGTGATCGTCCATGATACTATTGGAGAATGCATCACTTGTATTTGAAACATTTATTTATTAAACTTAATTTTGCATTTCCAATTGGGCATGCCTTACTTTTTCATTTGGAGAACGAAATAGCCTAATGTACAATATTGATAGAAGCAAGACGGCTTGTTGAAATATACATATCGAGCCATAAACCGTAAAAAAGGGCTTAACAGACATAAACAAATCATTTAGTAGACGCTTTTTTGTATTAATATTGCAATTACTTTAGATAGTAACGTGAGAGCTGGTGTGTATATAAGACTGTATAATTGACGTGTACTGATGTGGGTTTTTTTACATTTCTTTAATAATAATGGCGCATTTTTGGCTTACGCCCTTTTTGCTTTCCAAAAAAAGATTTCATTACTTGAAAGTATCGGTTAAGCCAAAATTAAAATGTTAAAAATACACATTGAAAACATTAAAAAACAGTGGTTGGTGATCCAGATCAATGTTTTTATTCAGATTTCAAGACGGAATCATATTTATTTAGATTTAGAGATGCAGACTGATCAACAAATATTTTAAATTTACCACTAAACTAAGTATTTTTAAATAAAAACTATATAAATAAGGTGCACTCTATTCATTTCACATTGCCGTCTTCTACATCAGTATCTGTAATGTATCTGTGATAAAAGAGTTGTGTTTTAAGTTGAGGTACTCTCTATGGAAAATTTCGGAAATTATATTTTTATAACAAAGTGATTTTAAAATCTCAATAATTTAACGATGAAATTCTTTGTAAGCTCCTGTATAAACTGAAGTAGAAGGTCTCTTCTTTCGTAGAAGTGTTTGGGTAGTGGTTTCGGAATCCTCCTACCTCGTTTCCCAACACAAGTATCTTCTTCAACTATTCCTCCGAAGAATCGGTGCATCTGTATGGAACTAGTGCAACTTATTTGAAATCTGCAAAAATAATTTAGCTATATCATTATAACCCTTATTAAGAAAAATCTTAATCTGAAAAATAATCGCCTGTGTTTGCAAGAAGTCCATATTTAAATTAAAAGACGAAAATAACGAAACGTGCACACCAAAATGTAAAAACTTTGTATTAAAATGACAAAATTCCTGGGAAAAAGGTTTGACCTACACATGCGAGCACAAAAAAAATATAAACAAAGTGTTTTTGTGAATTGGAGTAGCGTATGTAAAAAAAGTATTAAAGGGTAACAACGGGTCACTATCCCCTTACCCAACCAATGGGCTGCAGCCATACAAAGTACATTAGGCCGGGTCGATTGTGGGGAGGCAAAAAAATCGCCCATTGCTCTGTGAAAATCATATTCTAGGGATCAAAATAAGAAACTTTGCTGAAGGAACCATACCTCTAAAACGAATTCTGATGTCCCCCCTTTGGGTCGTAGGGGCAAATTTTGAAAAATCCCACTTTGAAATGCCTATGTTTTTTCTTTTTGGAGTTTATTTTTCTCTTTAGAATTTTATTTAGTCAGAACTATGTAAATGAAAAATGAATTTAACTTAGTAATAGAAAAGAAATTAAAAAAATTATTAGAAATTAGCGTTTTTACAACCCCCTTTTAAAACCAAGGGCATCACTGTGATGCATTTGCATGTCGTAAACATAGTTGTGTGGGTTTTTTATTCAACCGTTTTAAAAAATGAAGGTATCACTGTGACACAATTGCAGATCGTAAAATTGCTTGTGTTGTTTTTTTAAGCCACCACAAAGGCACAGCAGGTAGAATTGAAATTGCCCCTACCCAAAAGTTCGACCCAAAGGGGGGGACATCAAAATTCGTTTTAGAGATATGGTTCCTTCGGCAAAGTTCTTATTTCCTATCCCTAGAATACGATTTTCACAGAGCAATGAGCGATTTTAATCGACACGCCCTAAAGTACATTATTACATAAATAGTAAAAAAAACAAGGCAAGAATTCATATTTTTGAAATGAAAAAAAATTCAATATACATGTAAAAATATATGTACTTTTACATACATCCCACCGCTGTTTATGATAGAGATCCAATTTATTTATTTGGCCTGTTGCTAACACGAACCCTTTGCGAACCTTTCGAGCCTTTTCGGATCTTTTTTGACAAATATCCGTTACGGTTTTTTTTGATTTAGTCGCCAAGCCCGCAATAAAATCTATGCAATAGCTTAAAAACAATGCGAAGAATTCATGAAAAATTCAAATATACATGTATAAAAATATGCTACACATAAATCCCAACAAGCATTTCCTTAAACGTTTTTAAAAATAATTTAAAGTGAATAGCTTGAACAAACGATATATAAAAGTTTTCAAAATTTTACTTATTTTGAGTTTTTTAATGAAGTAAATTTTGATGAGTAAACAAAATATGAGTACTGGGCTGGCTGCTATTGTTGTTAAAACAATATCATAATCGGTAATGCTATTCTGCGGAGTTCCCAAACAATAAACATTTTATAATACTAATGGAAACAAAAGCTACTTTTCATTTGGAGAAAGAAATAGCATAATGTACAATATTGATAGAAACAAGACGGCTTGTTGAAATATACATATATTTAACCCCTTTTTAAAAAAAATTAACGACAGCCTTGAATTTTGTCTCCTTCTTCGTTGTATATCTGTACTGTAATGTTTGACAGGCTGCACAGTTCAGTAGTAGTGATATAGAAGTATTACATATATGATGACAGATTGCCTTCTCTCCTAACTGTAACTCCTGCTGTTAAGCTCAACTCGTGTTCCAGCGCACGAATATACATAAGCACAAATGCGACCACCGTAAATAACATACTACCTGTCTACTATTCTACCAACAATAAAAAGCAAAATCAAATACATAAGTTTAAAATATACATACATATATTTTCCTCACGTTCCTGCTGTTCTACTTCTGGTGATCACCCTTCTTGTTGTTTGTGTTGCTTTTCCTTTGTTCTTGTTGGTATTTCTATCTCATTAGTTTTGCTTTTCTTATGTTTCTTTGTTGTGTTTGTGTTGCTTTTCTTTTTTCCAGTTGGTATTTCTGTTTTTATACTCAGTTGAGCAGAGCTCACAGAGTATATTAACTTTGATTGGATTGTACAGGTATAAAGGAATCGAGATAGATATAGACTTCCATATATCAAAATCATCAGTATCGAAAAAAATTCGATTGAGCCATGTCCGTCCGTCCGTCCGTCTGTCCGTTAACAAGATAACTTGAGTAAATTTTGAGGTATCTTGATGAAATTT
Organism: Eurosta solidaginis; assembly: GCA_029619165.1. Lineage (NCBI taxonomy): Eukaryota > Metazoa > Arthropoda > Insecta > Diptera > Tephritidae > Eurosta > Eurosta solidaginis. Next base: position 23,568 of record JARSSU010036510.1, on the reverse strand, counting down.
GGTATGTAGGTTCCTGGGCACTCATCTCAGATCGCTATTTAAAATGAACGATATCGGACAATAATCACGCCCACTTTTTCGATATCGAAAATTTCGAAAAATCGAAAAAGTGCGATAATTCATACCAAATACGGATAAAGCGATGAAACTTGGTAGGTGATTGAATTATGACGCAGAATAGAAAACTAGTAAATGTTTGGACAATGGGCGTGGCACCGCCCACTTTTAAAAGAAGGTAATTTAGAAGTTTTGCAAGCTGTAATTGGCAGCCGTTAAAGATATCATCATGAAATTTGGCAGGAACGTTACTCTTATTACTATATGTCTGCTTAATAAAATTAGCAAAATCGGAGAACGACCACGCCCACTTTAAAAAATTTTTTTTTAAATTCAAATTTTAAAAGAAAAGTTAATATCTTTACAGTATATAAGTAAATTATGTCAACATTCAACTCCAGTATGATATGTTGCAACAAAATACAAAAATAAAAGAAAATTTCAAAATGGGGCGTGGCTCCGCCCTTTTTCATTTAATTTGTCTAGGATACTTTTTATGCCATAAGTCGAACAAAAATTTACCAATCCTTGTGAAATTGGTAGAGGCTTAGATTCTAGGACGATAAATGTTTTCTGTAAAAAGGGCGAAATCGGTTGAAGCCACGCCCAGTTTTTATACACAGTCGACCGTCCGTTCTTCCGCTCGGCCGTTAACACGATAACTCGAGCAAAAATCGATATATCTTTACTAAACTCAGTTCACGTACTTATCTGAACTCGCTTTGTATTGGTGTAAAAAATGACCGAAATCCAACTATGACTACGCCCACTTTTTCGATATCGAAAATTACGAAAAATGAAAAAAATGCCATAATTATATACCAAATACGAAAAAAGGGATGAAAAATGGTAATTGTATTGGTCTATTGACGCAAAATATAACTTTAGAAAAAACTTGCTAAAATGGGTGTGACACCTACCATATTAAGTAGGATAAAATGAAAAAGTTTTGCAGGGCGAAATCAAAAGCCCTTGGAATCTTGGAAGGAATACTGTTCGTGGTATTACATATATAAATAAATTAGCGGTACCCGACAGATGGTGTTCTGGATCACCCTGGTCCACATTTTGGTCGATATCTCGAAACGCCTTCACATATACAACTAAGGGCCACTCCCTTTTAAGACCCTCACTAATACCTTTAATTTGAAACCCATATCGTACAAACACATTCTAGAGTCACCCCTGGTCCACGTTTATGGCGATATCTCGAAAAGGCGTCCACATATAGAACTAAGGCCCAATCCTTTTTAAAATACTAATTAACACCTTTCATTTGATACCCATATCGTACAAAAAAATTCTAGAGTCACCCCGGCCCACCTTTATGGCGATATCTCGAAAAGGCATCCACCTATAGAACTAAGGCCCACTCCCTTTTAAAATACTCATTAACACCTTTCATTTGATACCCTATCGTACAAACAAATTCTAGAGTCACGCCCTGGTCCACCTTTATGGCGATATCTTGAAAAGGCGTCCACCTATAGAACTAAGGCCCACGCCCTTTTAAAATACTCATTAACACCTTTCATTTGATACCCATATCGTACAAACAAATTCTAGAGTCACCCCTGGTCCACCTTTATGGCGATATCTCGAAAAGGCGTCCACCTATAGAACTAAGGACCACGCCCTTTTAAAATACTCATTAACACCTTTCATTTGATACCCATATTGTACAAACGTATTCTAGAGTCACCCCTGGTCCACGTTTATGGCGATATCTCGAAAAGGCGTCCACCTATAGAACTAAGGCCCACACCCTTTTAAAATAGTCATTAACACCTTTCATTTGATACCCATATCGTACAAACAAATTGTAGAGTCACCCCTGGTCCACCTTTATGGCGATATCTCGAAAAGGCGTCCACCTATAGAACTAAGGCCCACGCCCTTTTAAAATACTCATTAACACCTTTCATTTGATACCCATATTGTACAAACGATTCTAGAGTCACCCCTGGTTCACGTTTATGGCGATATCTCGAAAAGGCGTCCACCTATAGAACTAAGGCCCACTCCCTTTTAAAATACTCATTAACACCTTTCATTGAAACCCATATCGTACAAACACATTCTAGAGTCACCCCTGGTCCACATTTATGGCGATATCTCGAAAAGGCGTCCACATATAGAACTAAGGCCCACTCCTTTTTAAAATACTAATTAACACCTTTCATTTGATACCCATATCGTACAAAAAATTCTAGAGTCACCCCTGGCCAACCTTTATGGCGATATCTCGAAAAGGCATCCACCTATAGAACTAGGGCCCACTCCCTTTTAAAATACTCATTAACACCTTTCATTTGATACCCATATCGTACAAACAAATTCTAGAGTCACCCCCGGTCCACCTTTATGGCGATATCTTGAAAGGGCGTCCACCTATAGAACTAAGGCCCACGTCCTTTTAAAATACTCATTAACACCTTTCATTTGATACCCATATCGTACAAACAAATTCTAGAGTCACCCCTGGTCCACCTTTATGGCGATATCTTGAAAAGGCTCCACCTATAGAACTAAGGCCCACGCCCTTTTAAAATACTCATTAACACCTTTCATTTGAGACCCATATCGTACAAATAAATTCTAGAGTCACCCTGGTCCACCCTATATGGCGATATCTCGAAAAGGCGTCCACCTATAGAACTAAGGCCCACGCCTTTTAAAATACTCATTAGCACCTTTCATTTGATACCCATATTGTACAAACGTATTCTAGAGTCACCCCTGGTCCACGTTTATGGCGATATCCCGAAAAGGCGTCCACCCATAGAACTAAGGCCCACTCCCTTTTAAAACACTTATTAACACCTTTCGTTTGATACCCATATTGTACAAAAGCATTCTAGAGTCAACCCTGGTCCACTTTTATAACGATATTCCGAAAAGGCGTCCACCTATAGAACTAAGGCCCACTCCCTTTAAAATACTCTAAAATACTCATTAACACCTTTCATTTGATACCCCATATAGTACAAACAAATTCTAGAGTCACCCCTGGTCCACCTTTATTCCGATATCTCGAAAAGGCGTCCACATATAGAACTCAGGCCCACGCCTTTTAAAATCTAAAATACTCATTAACACCTTTCATTTGATACCCATATAGTACAAACAAATTCTAGAGTCACCCCTGGTCCACCTTTATTGCGATATCTCGAAAAGGCGTCCACATATAGAACTAAGGCCCACGCCCTCTTAAAATACTCATTAACACCTTTCATTTGATACTCATATCGTACAAACAAATTCTAGAGTCACCCCTGGTCCATCTTTATGGCGATATCTCGAAAAGGCGTACATCTATAGAACTTAGGCCCACGCTCTTTTAAAATACTCATTAATACCTTTTATTTGATACCCATATCGTACAAAATAAATTCTAGAGTCACCCCTGGTCCACCTTTATGGCGATATCTCGAAAAGACGTCCACCTATAGAACTTAGGCCCACTCCCTTTTAAAATTATCATTAACACATTTCATTTGATACCCATATCGTACAAACAATCGAGTCAGGCCTGGTCCACCTTTATGGCGATATCCCTAAATGGCGTCCATCTATAGATCTATGGCCCACTTCCTCTTAAAATACTCTTTAATACCTTCCATTTGATACACATGTCATACAAACACATTCCAGGGTTACCCTAGGTTCCTTTTACAACATGGTGATTTCCCTTACTTTGTCTCCACAGCTCTCAACTGAGTATGTAATGTTCGGTTACACCCGAACTTAGCCTTCCTTACTTGTTTTCTTTTTCTGTTAACTTCAAATTTTCGTAATTTGAAATAACCAATGCTTTCAATTCCGCAGCAATAAAGAACAAATACGAAAAATCATGGATACAAATCACTAATTGTCAAAATAATCGAATAAAGAATACGCAGTCAGTAGAGCCCTCATAAAAAAATATCAATCCGGAATCCCCCCAACATAGTGTTGCTAGCAGCAGCGAAAAAAGGAGAAATAAAATGGGGAATTCCCCGATCGTCAATACTCACCTGCGCTGCAAACGTACACAATATCTAGAAAGCAAGGGATGCGTTTTATAATGCGCAGATATGTGCAAATATCGTATTTTACGGTCATAAGTAGGTTAATTACTGTTCACGGCTCAGGGCCGTAGAGAGAAAATCAGGGCCCGGGACTAAACAATTGACGGATCCCTATAAAAAATCCACTAATACATAGGATTACTTGAATGATGACATCTCATTCATGAATCATTATTGATGGATTACATCAAAACAAATTTTTGCCACAACATCTAAATGATTTTTAGACTAAGAGCTGACAATAAAATTAACACAGAATATTACTTTATTTATTTATACTAGGGGGGACTCATGAAAACATATAAACTTATAAGGTGTACAATTATATCCATTTACACACACTGTTATATGAACGCACCTAGTAATATTCTTGATAAACTTGATTGTTTATCAGCTGTATTATTGCCAAACAAATTTTTTGATTGTTATACAAATTAAAAATGCAAGATTAAGTGAAAAATCAAACCTAAAACGTCTTTACTTGCTGATGTTGGAGATTTCTGATGAAAATGCCTGCTGTAATGTCTGCAAGGTTGCATTCCTTTGAGTTTACCGCGTTTTACACAACGAAATGTGCGCGTAAATTTATACAAATTGTGTAAATGATTTTTCATACAAATTTGACAGCTCGTTTACGCACTAGATAAATTTATACGTTTACACACTTTATAAGGCATTTATAAGGTTACATGAGTCCCCCTGTTGTTGTTGTTGTAGCAATGCTCGCCCCACCTAATAGCCGCGACCGATCACAATTGTCATCAATATCCTCTAACGGGAGTCCAAGGAAACTTGCCGTTTCAACAGGGGTGGAACCATAAGGAAAGGGGTGTTAGAGGCGTTGGTTCCACATTACAATTAAAGAGATGGTTGGTGTCATGTGGGGACACATTGCAAGCAGGGCATACATTTTGTATGTCGGGGTTGATTCTGGATAGGTAAGAGTTTAACCTGTTACAGTATCCAGAACGAAGTTGAGCAAGAGTGACACGCGTTTCCCTGGGGAGTATGCGTTCCTCTTCTGCGAGTTCTGGATATTTTTCTTCAAGTACTGGATTCACCGGGCAATTGCCGACATAAAGGTCCGACGCCTGTCTATGGAGTTCACCAAGGACCTGCTTGTGTGTTTTCCGCTTCATACGGCTGGGTTCTCAGGTGCCGTATTTCCTCAAAATGCTTACGGAGATGACTCCTTAGGCCCCTAGGCGGTGCTGGTTCGTCAATCAGATGTCTGTTGGGATGCCCAGGTTTCTGGGTATTCAACAGAAACTGTTTGGTCAGCATCTCATTTCTCTCCCTGATGGGAGTATTCTCGCCTCATTATGCAGATGGTGTTCTGGGACATAAGAAGACAGCCCGTGGCGATTCTGAGAGCAGTATTTTGGCAGGCCTGTAGTTTCTTCCAGTGGGTGGTTTTTAGGCTTGGCGACCATATGGGTGACGCGTAGCACGTAATCGGCTGGCTAATTGCTTTGTATGTGGTCAAGAGCGTTTCTTTATCTTTTCCCAGGTACTGCCAGCAAGGGATTTGAGGATTTTATTACGGCTCTGAATTCTTGGAACAATTGCGGTTGCATGCGCACCAAAATGTAGATCCTGATCAAACGTCACACCCAAGATTTTGGGGTGTAGGACAGTCGGTAGCGTAGTGCCATCGACGTGGATGTTCAATATGGTCGACTTTGGGGCGTCCATGTGTAAATAAGGTCGCGGAAGATTTAGTCGGTGACAATGCCAGTTTCGCGAGGCGAAAAAACTGGAGAGATCAGGGAGATAGCCGTTTATTTTATTGCATAGCTCATCGATCTTTGGGCCTGGCCTGTGGCCATTATTGTGCAGTCATCGGCGTAGGAAACGATTGTGACTCCTTCCGGTGTGAAGGTAGCTTAGATATGTAGAAATTAAACAAAAGCGGGGATAGGACACCACCCTGTGGCACCCCTTGTTTAATTCTCCTTTGTTTTGATGTTTCGTTTCTGAATTGCACCGATGCCTGCCGACCACCCAGATAATTTGCGGTCCACCTTTTAAGACATGGGGGAAGGGTGGACCCTTCCAGGTCTTGCAGTAACGAGCCATGGTTGACCGTATCAAAGCTTTTGATAGGTCTAACGCTACGAGTACTGTTCTATGGTGGGGATATTGATTCAAACCGCAATTTATCTGGTGCTAATGACATTTAGCGCGGAGGTAGTGCTATGGAGTTTTCTGAAGCCATGCTGATGAGGGGCTAGCTGCAAATGTGCTTGGAAATAAGGGTGCAAAATGGCTTCAAGCGTCTTGCCACTGGCGATAGGAGAGATATCGGACGATATGACTCACCTACGTTAGCTGGTTTCCCAGGCTTTAGTAGCGGGACCACCTTGGCCATTTTCCATTTCTCGGTATGACAAAGGTGGAAAGAGACAGGTTGAAGACATGCGCTAAATATTTGAAACCCTCTTCTAGGTTTTTAAGCATCGGCATGGCTATGCCGTCTGGGCCCACTGCTTTGGATGGTTTAGCGCGACCAATGGCGTCCTCAACCTCTCTAGCGGTGATGGTAATTGGTGACGCGCTGAGTTTGTGTTTATGTGCGTGTCTATTGGCTCTCCGTCTATCTTTGTCGACCGTAGGATGCACTATATATTGTCGGCAGAAAGCGCTCGCGCATTTTTTCGCATCCGACAGCACCTTATCGCCAAAGGCGATGGAAACTTTGTCTTTGTGCTTAGTCGGATTCGATAGGGACTTTACGGTGGACCAAAGTTTACTTACACCGGTAGAGAGGTTACAACCTCTTAAATGCTCTTCCCATTTCGCCCGCTTGTGTTCGTCCACAAGCATCTGATGCGTTGGTTTATATCCCTTATTTGGGGGTCGCCTGGATCAAGCTGTCTTATAAGGTCGCGTTCCCTCGCTAAGCTCGCGGCCTCCGCCGGGAAGTGGGGCCGGATTTCGGGAATTCTCCCGGCGTGAATGAAATGTGCCGAGGCGGATTCACATGACCTTACGGAAGGCACGCTCCCCTTGGCGGGCATCAGTCGGGATAGGGAGGGCAGCAAAGCTGCTGTCTGTTGCAGATTTATATTCTTCCCACTTTCCTTTTTTGAAGTTTATGAAAGTGCGTTTTTCGGTGACGATGAAGTCGGCGGTACGCTCGAACGAAATAAGTATGGGCAGTGGTCGGATGCCAATGTTACCATCGGCTGCCAGTTGACGCAGTTGAGTCCCCCTACTATTTTATTATAACGTAGATATAAAATTCTCCTTTAACAGCCACATATTGTTTCAAATAATCTTTTCTAGTTAGTTTGGTAACATTTTCATACATTTCTGATAAATTTAATGATGTTTATAAATTCTTATTATTTAATATATGAGTTCGAGTATCAAACAGTGACTTTCTTCCTTTTTTCGCTGCAAAATTTTTTGTAATAATATCAAAATTTAACTGTCTTGCCAAAACGGATTCAACACAAAGCGTGGCAAGTCCTGAAACTCGCTCTGGAGATGAAGACGATCTATGAAAGTTTTAGATTCTTGAAAGGACGCTGAAGGAAAGTTCTGCACCAGCAGCAGTGACAGGTATAGTGCAAAAGATACGTAAAGCAACACAAATGTTGGGGAAAATCATATACGGATTTTGAACATATGTAGATGGCATTTAGCAATTCCAATGGTGACAGACCTTTATCAAAATTTGCTTCGTAAATGTGTTTCAAGTGAATCATTTCATATCTAAGCTTTGAGAAATGTCCGACTTGTATTTTTCGGCAAATTTTGCTGCGCTCGCCCGAACCGTACTTTCATCCATGTCTTCAAAATGGCACAAAGAGGAAAACGTCTCGCTTAAATTTCTCATAGCTGCAAATCGTTCAGTAATGCCGGTGATTACCGAATCAACCATCACCAGGAAATGTATTGTTTTAAAATCAGACTCTGAATCATCCGTAATCATCTCATTTAAATTATCTTCAGAACGTCTTTTGCGTTTTCTCTTTCCAATGTCCGGAAACTTTGGCGAGGTGTTCAATTGAATAGCAACTGTTTTGCATCGTTTAAAATTGTTTCCCATTGGTTCCTGATCAACTTCAAATCAGCTAATAAGGCATCTATATGTCGGACCTCAACATCTATGGTGGCGTATCTATCTGGAGGACCACGTTTCTTTCATTAATGGTAGTCAGTATTTTCAACCAAATTGAGAACAGCAAGATACATTGGAACTTGTTGATGTACTTGAAATGCCGGTAACAGCGCCGTAACGCGCAGCCAAATTTGGCTTTTGGCTGAAAGACTATGAAGAGAGCTCGGTAATTTTTTTCAGGATGTCCTATCGTTGGAGTGCTGCTGAAAATAGTAAAACATTTTTGTACAACTCCGAAGAAAGTATTGCAGCCGTACAACATTCTGCAGCATCAACACCACATAAATTGAGACTGTGGGTTGCACAAGGCGAGTAATCAGCATTCGAGTTTTTGTCGAGAATGTGACGTAGTGGCTCCGTTGTAAGCTCCTTTCATATTGGCGCCGTTATCGTACCCGTGTACACGACAATCTTCAATCAAGTATGGCAATTAGATCAGCGATTTTCTGACTAGTTTTTTCGGTTACATTTACGAAAGCCAAAACCGTTCTAGAATTGTAAATTTCTTGCTTTCGAATTGAATTGAGTTAGCCCAAAATGAACGTAGTCAACGTGACTAGCATCAGGCGTAGCATCAAATATAGATATAGAGTTGGTGGTATTTTTGGAAGACTTTTCTAATATGAACCTTCATCAGTGTCACGCACGAAAACTTTACGATTTCGGATTCATACATAAATTTTGTTTGATGTTTTTATTGTCTCCTCACACCCAGGCAAAAAATTAGTATCAATATTCGTTGCTTTTGAAATTCCGCTTAAATTTGCACATGGAACAACTAAAGATTCTCCTGAATTTAAAAAATTCTTATTACCTCTCAATCGCGGGCCCCCTTAGAAACACGTTTTTTGTTTGATGTTTTTATTGTCTCCTCAGGCCCCAGGCAAAAATCATTATCAATATTCGTTGCTTTTGAAATTTCGGCTTAAATTTGCACATGGAACAACTAAAGACTCTCCTGAATTAAAAAAAATCGTATTAACTCTCAATCGCGGGCCCCCTGAGAAACACATTTTTGTTTGATTTTTTATGTCTCCTCAGGCTCAGGCAAAAAATTATTATCAATATTCGTTGCTTTTGAAATTCGGCTTAAAATTTGCACATGGAACAACTAAAGACTCTCCTGAATTAAAAAAAAATCTTATTACCTATCAATCGCGGACCCCTGAGAAACACGGCTTTGTTTTTGTTTGATATTTTTATTGTCTCCTCAGGCTCAGGCAAAAAATTATTATCAATATTCTTTGCTTTTGAAATTCGGTTTAAAATTTGCACATGTAGCAACTAAAGACTCTTCTGAATTAAACAAAAATTTTATTACCTTTCAATCGCGGGCCCCCTGAGAAACTCGTTTTTATACTCAGTTGAGCAGAGCTCACAGAGTATATTAAGTTTGATTGGATAACGGTTGGTTGTACACATATATAAGGAATTGAGATAGATATAGACTTCCATATATCAAAATAATCAGGATCGAAAAAAATTTGATTGAGCCATGTCCGTCCGTCCGTCCGTCCGTTAACACGATAACTTGAGTAAATTTTGAGGTATCTTGATGAAATTTGGTACGTAGGTTCCTGAGCACTCATCTCAGATCGCTATTTAAAATGAACGATATCGGACTATAACCACGCCCCACTTTTTCGATATCGAAAATTTCGAAAACCGAAAAAGTTCGATAATTCATTACAAAAGACAGGTAAAGCGACGAAACTTGGTAGATGAGTTTAACTTATGCCGCAGAATAGAAAACTAGTAAAATTTTGGACAAGGGCTGGCAGGCAGAAAGTAATTTTAAAACTTTTGCAAGCTGTAATTTGGCAGTCGTTGAAGATATCATGATGAAATTTGGCAGGAACATTACTCTTATTACTATATGTCTGCTTAATAAAAATTAGCAAAATCGGAGAACGACCACGCCCATTTTAAAAAAAAATTTTTTTTAATTCAAATTTTAAAAGAAAAGTTAATATCTTTACAGTATATAAGTAAATTATGTCAACATTCAACTCCAGTAATGATATGTTGCAACAAAATACAAAAATAAAAGAAATTACAAAATGGGCGTGGCTCCGCCCTTTTTCATTTAATTTGTCTACGATAATTTTAACGCCATAAGTCGAACAAAAATTAACCAATCCTTTTAAAATTTGGTAGGGGCATATATTTTATGACGTTAACTGTTTTTTGTGAAAATGGACGAAATCGGTTGATGCCACGCCCAGTTTTTATACACAGTCGTCCGTCTGTCTTTCCGCATGGTCGTTAACACGATAGCTTGAGCAAAAATCGACATATCTTTAATGAATTTAGTTCACGTGCTTACTTGAACTCACTTTATCTTGGTACGAAAAATGAACGAAATCCGACTATGACCACGCCCACTTTTTCGATATCGAAAATTACGAAAAATGAAAAAAATGCCATAATTCTATACCAAATACGAAAAAAAGTCATGAAACATGGTAAGGTAATTGGATTGTTTTTATTGACGCGAAATATAACTTTAGAAAAAACTTTATAAAATGGTTGTGACACCTACCATATTAGGTAGAAGAAAATGAAAAAGTTCTGCAGGGCGAAATAAAAAACCCTTAAAATCTTGGCAGGTATTACATATATAAATAAATTAGCGGTAATCCAACAGATGATGTTCTGGGTCACCCTGGTCCACATTTTGGTCGATATCTGGAAAACGCCTTCACATATACAACTACCACCACTCCCTTTTAAAACTCTCATTAATACCTTTAATTTGATACCCATATCGTACAAACTCATTCTAGAGTCACCCCTGGTCCACCTTTATGGCGATATCTCGAAAAGGCGTCCACCTATAGAACTAAGCCCCACGCCCTTTTAAAATACTCATTTACACCTTTCATTTGATACCCATATTGTACAAACATATTCTAAAGTCACCCCTGGTCCACCTTTATGGCGATATCCCGAAAAGGCGAACACCTATAGAACGAAGGCCCACTCCCTTTTAAAATACTCACTAAAACCTTTCATTTGATATCCATATCGTACAAACAAAGTCTAGAGTCACCCCTGGTCCACCTTTATTGCGATACCTCGAAAAGGCGTCCACCTATAGAACTAAGGCCCACTCCTTTTAAAATACTCATTAACTCCTTTCGTTTGATACCCATATTGTACAAACAAATTCTGGGTCACCCCTGGTCCACCTTTATGGCGATATCTCGAAACGGCGCCCACCTATGGAACTAAGGATTACTCCCTTTAAAATACTCATTAACACCTTTCTTTTGATACCCATATGTACAAACAAATTCTAGGGTCACCCCTGGTCCACCTTTATGACGATATCTCGAAACGGCGTCCACCTATGGAACTAAGGATTACTCCCTTTTAAAATACTCATTAACACCTTTCATTTGATACCCATATCGTACAAACGCATTCTAGAGTCAACCCTGATCCACCTTTATGGCTATATCCCTAAATGGCATCCATCTATAGAAATATGGCCCACTCCCTCATAAAATACTCTTTAATGCCATTCATTTGATACACATGTCATACAAACACATTCCAGGGTTCCCCTCGGTTCATTTTCTTACATGGTTATTTTCCCTTATGTTGTCACCATAGCTCTCAACTGAGTATGTAATGTTCGGTTACACCCGAACTTAACCTTCCTTACTTGTTGTTTGATGTTTTTATTGTCACCGTAGGCCTAGGCAAAAAATCATTATCAATATTCGTTGCTTTTGAAATTCGGCTTAAAATTTGCACATGGAACAACTAAAGACTCTCCTGAATTAAAAAAATTCTTATTACCTCTCCATCGCGGGCCCCCTGAGAAACACGTTTTTGTTTGATGTTTTTATTGTCTCCTCAGGCCCAGGCAAAAATCATTACTAATATTAGTTGCTTTTGAAATTCGGCTTAAAATTTGCACATGGAACAACTAAAGACTCTCCTGAATTAAAAAATTCTTATTACCTCTCAATCGCGGGCCCCGTGAGAAACACGTTTTTGTTTGATGTTTTTATTGTCTCCTCAGGCCCAGACAAAATATTGTTACGAATATTAGCAAAACTAAGGAGTGCTGCCAGCTCTAAGCCGATGCTAAGCAGTGACGTGAATGCACATCAATAATTCAACCATTATGTATCTATATGTAGATTCTACATAAACGAAACAATAACTGCGGTCTACATATATGTACCATGTACGTATACGAGCAGAGCGGAGAGTCAATGCACAAATCCATGCATATATCTGAGATACTCCTATAAGTATGCAATGAGAAAAAACTATAAAATTGTGCAATTGTAGTTACAGCTGAGATGTTTGAGAGCCAATGGACTAGTAGATTCTGGAAGCGCCTAGAAGATGCGATTGTTAAAATCAAAGAGTATAAAAGGCGACAGATGTAGAGGCGCTGGAATTCAGTTTGATTTGAGTGTCAAGCAGTTACGACTAAGACGATATCTAGCGAGCAATAGCAGTATTATTTTGAAAGTCAGTTTCATTTAAGCTATCAGTTTGGTTATTAAGCTATTCGTTGCACAGTTTGAGTGTTATTGTGAAGTATTTTAATAAAGGCCAGTTTTCCATTATTCAATATTGGAGTTATTTATTCAACGGTTTAGCGATACGAACCTAGCAAAAGGCAAATAAGAGGATTTGCAGCAAATTCGTTACAATTGGTGTCAGAAGAGGAATTGTTGAATAAATTCCAGAGGACAACAAGGACATGGCAAAGTTCAGTGAATTGACGATCCAGCAACTAAAGAAGGAGTTGGAGAGCCGTGGATTGAATACAAGCGGCGTTAAACTTGAACTTCAGGCACGGCTACGAGAGGCAATGGAAGCAGAAGGAATTGATGTGGAAGAGTATGACTTTCATCTTGATGGCGAGGAAATAACAAAAATGGAAGAAACACCGCAGACAATGGCGAACACAGACCTGAACATGATATTGGCTGCAATATCGGCACAAATGTCCGAAATTTCATCACAAATATCTACCAACATGTCATCACAATTGGAATCACAGGAGGCACGCATTTCAGAAATGTCGACACAGATTACATCCAAGATGGAAACTCAGCTGGAATCGCAGGAGAATCGTATAACAGCGAAGATTGAAGCACAAGAGGCACGTATAACAGAAATGTCATCACAAATATCCACAAATATGTCATCACAGCTGGAAGAACAAAAGACATATATGGCAACCCAACTGAAAGAACAAGAGACACGCATAACAGTACAACTAGAAGCACAAGAGGCGCGTATATCATCAAAACTCGAAGCGCGCATGGACGAAAAAATAATGCAGTTTGAAGAAAAATTCGAGGCAGAGGTGGATGCGTTGAGAGGTCGTATACAGGAATTGCAACTTAATCGGCCGGCTGCTTCAGCGAGTAATACGAAGGTAAAAACTCCATCTTTTGACGGTTCTGTTCCTTTCCAGGTCTTCAAGCTACAGTTTGAGAAGACCGCAGCAGTGAACAACTGGAATGCGGAAGTTAAAGTTGCTGCACTGTTCGTGGCATTGAAGGGGCCAGCAGCGGAAATCCTACAGACGATTCCCGAAGGAGAGCGGAACAATTATGAAGCACTGATGGCTGCTCTAGAGAGACGATACGGAACTGAGCATAGGAGACAGATATACCAAATGGAGTTGCTGAACCGCTTCCAGAGGCCTGGTGAAACATTGCAAGAGTTTGCGTCGGATATTGAAAGGCTAGCACATTTAGCGAATGCGGATGCACCCGTGGAATACACTGAAAGGGTAAAGATTCAGAGCTTTATAAATGGCATACGAGATGTGGAAACGAAGCGGGCTACATATGCGAATCCAAAACTAACATTTACTGAAACGGTATCGCATGCTCTGATTCAGGAAACAACGTCGCTTCTGTGTAAGCCAGTTTTCAAAGCACGCCGTGTGGAAGTAGAAAGGCCAGAGTGGGTAGACACAATTTTGGAAGCACTGAAGGGATCTCAACAGAAGAATGCCGGAGTTATTAAATGTTTCAAGTGCGGCAACCCAGGTCACATTGCACGTCATTGCGATCTTGGTCCTAATAATTCCAACAATGTGGGTGGCCGTAAACGCAAAGCTGGCGGAAATGAGCAAGAGCATTTCGGATGTAAAGAACGAAAACATTTTCCCCGGCTATGTTCTGTGATATCTGTGTCGCAGATTGGAAGGAAATCAAGCAGTCTTACCATCAGAGGGAATGTGGATGGTAAAGAGCGTGTACTGACTGTAGATACGGGGGCATCTCATTCCTTGATTCGATCTGATTTGGTCTACAGGAGAGTAAAGTCATTACCTGGAGCAAGGTTGCGTACGGTCACAAGCGAGTATAATCAAGTCCAAGGCGAAGTGGTATGTGAGGTATTAATTGGAAAAGTCATGGTTCTACACAAATTCGTTGTGGCAGAGATCGTTGATGAAGTCATATTGGGAGTGGACTTCTTGGTTGACGATGACATCAGGATCGATATACGGAGACAAATTATGCGCTATAAGAACCAGGACATATAACTTAACTTTAGTTTGGAAAAAGGGTTCAGCAGTAATCGGGTAATGTGGAAAAGACTCGACAAAGACCACGAAAGTCAAAGACAAAGGTTGATAGATCGAATGGGCCAAATAAATCAAAATCAAAAGTACCTGCGAGAGAAACACTGGCATTGACAAAACCTAAAAGACACAGGAAAACGAAGCAACGAATTTCCGAGAAAGAATGCGAGGGTAGTTTCAAGGCAGAGCGCACTAGGAAACGTGGGAACGATACTGATTATGCAAAGCAAATCCATCCAGCGCAAGCTCTACGAAGTAGTTCATCGGCCAAACAACAGAGTGTGAAGGAACGAACCAGGGTATTGAGTTGTACGATGAAACACAGGTACCATGAGAACAATAATTCGAAAGGTTTCTTGGCGGAAGATTTGGTACTGTTATACAACCCTCACCGGCGGAAAGGTGTTCCATCCAAATTTCGGTGCAGTTGGGAAGGCCCGTACAAGGTTGTGAAGAAGATCAGTGATACCATCTACCGCATACAAAGCATTGAGGAACCACGGAGTAGAAGAGTGGTACATTTGGCGATGCTAGCAGCGTTTAGATCGAGAGATTTGTCTGATCGGGACGATCAGACTTAGGTGGAGGGCAGTGTTACGAATATTAGCAAAACTAAGGAGTGCTGCCAGCTCTAAGTCGATGCTAAGCAGTGACGTGAATGCACATCAATAATTCAATCATTATGTATCTACATAAACGAAACAATAACTGCGTCTACATATATGTACCATGTACGTATACGAGCAGCGGAGAGTCAATGCACAAATACATGCATATATCTGAGATACTCCTATAAGTATGCAATGAGAAAAACTATAAAATTGTGCAATTGTAGTTACAGCTGAGATGTTTGAGAGCTAATCGACTAGTAGATTCTGGAAGCGCCTAGAAGATGCGAATGTTAAAATCAAAGAGTATAATAGGCGACAGATGTAGAGGCGCTGGAATTCAGTTTGATTTGAGTTGTCAAGCAGTTTACGACTAAGACGATATCTAGCGAGTAATAGCAGTATTATTTTGAAAGTCAGTTTCATTTAAGCTATCAGTTTGGTTATTAAGCTATTCGTTGCACAGTTTGAGTGTTATTGTGAAGTATTTTAATAAAGGCAATTTTTCCATTTTCAATATTGGAGTTATTTATGCAACGGTTTAGCGATACGAACCTAGCAAAGGGGCAAATAAGAGGATATGCAGCAAATTCGTTACAATATTATTATCAATATTCATTCGTTGCTTTGCAATTCGGCTTAAAATTGCACATGGAACAACTAAAGACTCTGCTGAATTAAAAAAATGTCTTAGTATCTCTAAATCGCTGGCCCCCTGAGAAACATATTTTTGTTTGATGTTTTTATTGTCTCCTCAGGCAAGGCAAAAAATTATATCAATATTCGTTACTTTTGAAATTCGGCTTAAAATTTTCACATGGAACAACTAAAGACTCTCCTGAATTAAAAAAATGTCTTTGTACTTCTAAAACGCTGGGCCCCCTGAGAAACGCCGTGCCCGGGGACATCCCCCCATTCCCTTCGCTCTCGCCGGGCCTGTCACGGGTAACGTGTACAACTCTAAATTTAATCAAAATCTTTTTGTTTAGTTTGATTTAAATGCTTAAAAATTAATTTGAAATGGTATTATGGTCTTTAGTTGTCTCACTTTGGAATTTAAGGAGAAGTTATAAGAATATACTTTTCAAATAAAATAAAATACTCAGATACAATGAAAAAAAATATTTTTGAGCTCGCGGCTTCTTGGCCCAGGGCCCTCTTGGGTCGGCGTCCGTTGCATTTTGCTAGCCCTACCACCCTATTGTTACGCTGGTGGGTACGAATACTGCCACAGACTTACAGGCACGGGCATAGAAAATATAGCTTAATCGCTTCCCATCGTATTGGCTCCACCAATTGCAAGCCCTATAAAATTATTACACTGAAAGAAAAAGACTGGTAAAATCAACCAAAATAAGCGTCAATTCAACCGAAATTTCTGTCACTTTTTATACATCGCAACGAGATGTTGGATCAACTGCGCACAAATCGTTGATTCGTAATAAAATAAACCAAAAAAAGTTGTTTCATTATATTTTACCCATAGTTTTGTTAAATTAACAATTATTACTGTCGAACTAAGAATACCAATCAAAACTCCTAATATGAAAGGGATTTCTGTTCATCCGAAATAACTAGCGTAAACTGTTAAATTTACAGTGTTTATTGTCGAAATTACACTAACAGTGTACATTTCATTTCTAGTGATTCTATTGCTATATTTAGTAATACTAACTACTACTGGTGTGATGGTAGCGTGCTCCGCCTATCACACCGTATGCCCTGGGTTCAACTCCCGGGCAAAGCAACATCAAAATTTTAGAAATAAGATTTTTCAATTAGAAGAAAATTTTTCTAAGCGGGGTCGCCCTCGGCAGTGTCTGGCAAGCGCTCCGATTGTATTTCTGCCATGAAAAGCTCTCAGTGAAAACTCATCTGCCTTGCAGATGCCGTTCGGAGTCGGCATAAAAACATGTAGGTCCCGTCCGGCCAATTTGTAGGGAAAAACCAAGAGGAGCACGACGCAAATTGGAAGAGAAGCTCGGCCTTAGATTTCTTCGGAGGTTATCGCGCCTTACATTTATTTATTTTTTTTTAATTAAAATAATATTAACTTAATCTGAATTCCAAAAAAACAAACCTTGTTACGAATTACAACGACAGCTTTGTACGAAAGTATGTTGCCATATATATACGTAAATATGTGAATACATAAATACGCATGCTTGCTACATACATATATGTATATATGTTACATACATATTCACACACGCATTAGTACATGCTCTAGCGAAAACAAGGGCATGCACCATTTGTTAACCACATTGGTGTCGGTTTCAAGAACTTTATTTCAACTTTATAATTAAACATTATACACTTTATTACTTTGTTTTATTAAAACGCACTTTCACCAAATTTTATTTTTTATAATTTATTTAATTTACAGTTTTGAACTTCGCCGCGCGTCACTTTACTTTTCAAATAGAAATGAACATGGTATAAATATTACCAGGTTAAACCACTCTTCTTGGCGGACATAATTTAAAAAAATTTAAAATAGCTCTCTTAAACTTTGTGGAAATGCCAAACCAAAGTAAACGCAAAAAAAATTGCTGGTTTGACATTTTTCACTTTCTTTAAATCCCAAAAAAATAAAATGCTTATGAAATAAGTGAGAGTATTTCGAAAAGGTTTGAAATCTGTTTTTATGTATATGGCAAAAAAATGAGTTACCAATATAATGCAAACACGTCCTATTTTTGCAAAGGGACAAAAGAAATGCCTTGCTTCTTAACCTCTTATATTTAAGAAGCGAATGTTGGAGACCACCCCTATTGATTTTTCGTTCATCCTTCTTCACTTGTTTGATACGTCTTTATCCCTTAAATATACTGAAACTTCACTTTATACGAGATCATCAGTCTCAAGTATCCTCGCTACAGCGGCAAAAATATATTGGTCCTTTTCCTCGCGGTTGGAAGATACATTTTTTAATTGGCGCTGAACCGTTTAGGAGATGCTGGTCGTTGCGTAACAAGTCAGTAACCCTGTTTCGCGATAACTGACGCCAGCAGGGGGCACCAAGAGATATCAAAGTCTTCCCCCACCTGCTTCTCCGAACCTAGAGGAGATCTTCCCATAACTTGCCCTCGCCAGCAAAAACGGTGTAGCTCTTCGCAGCTTAGCTAAACATCATCGTCCAGTTGGAGTATAATAGTTCGTGGAGCTGAATTTACCAGCTGAAGTCTGCCGCCGTGGTGTAGAGCTAGTGTGTTGGCCTATCCATCAAAAATATTTAAGAAAATTTGTATAAATGGTATCGATGGTCCCTCGACATTAACTCGGCACCAAAAGTTCGTTCTTTTGAGGGAAATCACAATACAATTCTTGAACTGAAAAGTTTGGAATGCGGTTGACCGTTAAGATTTCTTGCCCACCAAAAAAGTTATTTCCGCCAATAAAAAATTCGGTTTTGTATAAATATAATATTAATGTTAGAACGCAAAAATAAAGGTAATTCTATACAACAGCATGACACTGGTAATACGCGTCCAAAAATACCGAGAGAGGTTTCATAAGACTCGTACTGACCTCGACAACAATAATCCAAAGGCGAAAAATCAAAATTTTAGATAGTTCAAAAGATATTATAGAAAAACCGAAAAATGACCCCGGAGTGCTCCGAAACCGAGGGTGGGATACATAATATTTTTGCGCAGAACACCATTCTGCATTGGCGGCCTTCGGCCGCGCTTACAAAAAATTACCTGGATGGGTCCAACACCGGGTTGGAGACCAAAACTAAATCCGCGGAAAACACTAATGTTCACAATTTTTTTTTGTGGGTACCACAAAATCATCAAAATTACGACAACCACATGAAAATTTTCAAAATTTCTTTTGCAAATATCTCTTGACAGACCCAAAATTTTTACCTCCGCTTTCGGATTCGCGATGCTGCATCCAAAGCGCGTCTTTTGATACGCCTCTTGATATTTTTGGACGTGTATTAATAGTGCCATTCTGTTGTATAGAATTACCAAATATATTACAGTTTGTTATATTTTTGTTATGAAAACAAAACCAAAATAAGAAAATAAAATGTGAGAGTAGTGAGAATTTTAAATTTGTTTAAACGTCATTTCGGCTCTCACCGGTTTTACCTTGTAATATTTATACCATGGAAATGAAAAATAATAGTAATGAAACTGATTCTCAATTCTTTCAGTTGCAGCTCATTCTCAATTTCTTCTCTCGCATGTAGAGTTGCCACACGTGATTGTTTCGAACAAAACTTGTAGTATAAATGTTTGACAGAAAATTTTAAATAGAGATCTTGTAAGCTATAGAAAGTAAAGAATAAAATCGCTGGAAGGTAATTCACCATTGGAGTAACTATACATGCAATTCGACAAGTTTAATTCTCGTAACAGTTTATTTTGAAAACGATTCCAAAACAACTCAAACTTTATGCTGTCGGAAACATCAACTTTAAAAAAAGATGTTTTTTATTATCTTACTAGCAGACCCGGCAGATGTTGTTCTGCCCTAAATTTGGTCTATCTGCATACATTTTAATAAGCTTTTTCCATCTAAGTCTGCCCTCCCCTCTTCACTTTTTCCTAATCCTTTTATTCACACCTCCCTCCGTCTTTTCGCTTCATCTATCACCATTTTCGTCTCATTCTATCTCTTTCTCAGTCTCCTTCTCTTTTTTCTCTTCTCTCAAGTCTTCCTCATTCTTCTTAATCCCTTATTGCCATTCCCAGAGGGTGGTATGTATTTCGTCCCAGTCCCATTCCGAGTCCCAGTGCCAGTCCCATTCCGAGTCTCAGTCCCAGTTCTAGTCCTAATCCCAGTCCCAGTCCTATCTCTGGCCTACTTCCGGGAAAAAAGGATCGTAAATACTAATATAGGCAAATTTATATACCAAATTTCTGGCACATCGAAAAGGGCGATGGCGAGTACCGAAGAATATTTATGTACGAGCTGTACGAGTCATACGCAGACATCAACATAGTCCAGCGAATTAAAACGCAGCGGCTGCGCTGGCTAGGCCATGTAATGCGAATGTAAGATGATGCTCCGGCCAAGAAAGTGTTTTTATCGGAACCCGCATATGGAAGCAGAGGTAGAGGGCGGCCCCCACTCCGTTGGAAGGACCAGGTCGAAAAACGATTTAAACTCCCTTGGTGTGACCAATTGGCGCCGGTTGGCGGAGCGAAGGAGCGACTGGCGCGCCTTGCTGGACGGCCATAACCATTTAGATGGTTAAGCGCCAATTAAGTAAGTAAGTAAGTGTAAGTGGGTATTATTATTTATGTCTTTATTTCGGCTTTGCAGGCACACTTATCTGTTTTGCCAGGTTGATGCGACTAAATCGAATATCACAATGAAAATTACTTTAAAGCTCTCAGCAACAGCTTTTATTTGATATCCATATTACACACACATTCTATTTGTATCCGGGTCCACTTTTGGCCTGTATCTCGAGACCTTAGTCACACCAGCGGTATAAAACTTACTCTGTACTAAAGCACACATCAACAGCTTCAACTTTATACCCATAATGTAAAAACAGATCCTCGTATTACCCTGACCCACGTTTTGGCCTATATCCTCGAGACCCTAGTCACCAATAGGTATTGTAACGAATTTACTGCAAATCCTCTTATTTGCAACCTTCTGCTATGTTCGAATCACTAGACTGTTGAATAAATAACACGACTATTAAGTAATGCAAAATGGTCTTTATTAAAATACTTCACAATAAATAACTCTACTATAGCTCGACAGATAGCGTGCTTAATCAAAACGGACTCTCGCGCCTCTACTGTTGGTGATTTTATACTCTGTAGTTTCCTCGTTGCATCTTCTAGGCGCTTCCAGAATTTACTTAGTTACTGCCATATAATTATAACTGCAGATGCGCGTGTTTAGTTTCTCATATGCGCGTGTATTTCTGAGCGACACTTCCGCAATTACAATTGCATACTTTCGGGAGCATCTCAGATAAGATATATGCATGTGTTTGTGCATCTCTTCTCCGCTGCGTGTACGTAACATATGTGTAGACATAATTATTGATTCGTTTATGTAGATACATAGTGATTGATTTATGGATGTGCATACAAGTCACTCTTAGCATCGGCTAAGCGATGACAGAACCCTTAGTGTTGCTAATATTCGTAACACTGCCCTCCACCTAAGTCTGATCGTCCCGATCAGACAAACCTCTCGATCTAACCGCTTCCAGCTTTCCAAATGAAACCACTTACATTTGGTTCGTGGTTTGCCAATGGTTGTATGCGGTACACTACATCGTTGATCCGTTTTACAAACTTTGTATGGGCCTTCCCAATTACACTGCAATTTCGGGGACAAACCTTTTTTTCGTTGTGGGTTGTATAACAGCACCAAATCTCCTTCCTGAAACCCTTCCGAATTAATTGCTTTATCGTACCTCGCTTTCATCTTGTCACTCATAATCTTGATCGTTGCGTAACAGATCTCTCTCTCCCTCTCTCAGCTCTTCTTCCAAGACACCAGTGGATTTCTTTGGCATTTCTCTCTGCATCGGTATCTATCCCAAACGTCAAATCAGCTGGCAGTCGAAGGTCATGCCAAAAATTACCTTGAGGGTGTTTGGCCCGTTGTCTCATGCACTGCCGATCGGTAAGCCATCAAGAATAATGATATATGTGTTATCCCACTCCTTATGGTACTGTCTACTACTTCCTTAAATGCTCCTCCAATGTTCTATGAATCGTTCTACCATACCATCGGATTGAGGATGCAATACAGTTGTCCGTGTTTTTCGAATTCCCAATGATTTTACACATTTCCCGGAACCACAGCTGATTCGAAATTCCTGCCTTGGTCAGAATGTAACTCCATTGGTACACCATACCTTGCAACCCAATTGTTTATAAACACTTCTGCTACTGTTTCCGCTTCTTGATTTGGGATTGGGTATACCTCTGGCCATTTGCTGAAATAATCCATAACCACCAATACGTATTTGTTTCCGTGGTTGCTAGTAGGAAATGGACCTGCGACATCCATGGCGATCCTTTCAAATGGTGCCCCTGAAATATACTGCTTCATCTGGCCATGACTTCGGGTTTTGGGCCCTTTCGCTCTGCTGCAAATCTCGCAGTTCGCAATCCACTCAGTGACCGACTGACGGAAACCAACCCAATAGAATCTCTGTTTAATCTTCTCGAGCGTCTTCGTGATTCCAAGACGACCTCCGTTTGGACCATTATGCAGCTCGCTGAGCACGTAGGAATCCTCTTTCTGGGAACAACTATCAGCTTCTTCTTGCATTGACCATCCTCAATCTCCCAACACGATGCAAGCAACCGGATATCAATGCTCTACGTTCCACTGTTGCCCATTATGACTTCGCAATGGTACTCTCTGCTGACATCTCTTCTCTGTTTGGTCTTTCGTTTCCTTCGAGCCCTTGCATATAACATGTGACATATCTGTATATTATAGCTGACACTTCTTAACGTTCCTTGTCCCATTCGTTGTACATGCTACAGTCATTAGCAGGATTCTATATGTCTTCTTTAGCTCGGCCTTTGAACAGTGCTTGCATTCCAAACTACATGGTGTTCGTGACATCAGCATTTCCATGGGTACTTACCTTTTCGATGCTCAATGGAAAAGTCATAGCTTTGTAGTCGCTCGATCCACCGTGCCAATTTTCCTCCGGATTACGGAACGGTAGAAGCCATTTCAACGCTTGGTGATCTGTCCTGACGCGGAATCGCTGTGCCGTAGAGGTATTGTGGAAATTTGAATGCACTCTCCCAATGCCAACAGCTCTCTGCCCTGATAACGCAACAGTGCCTCTCTGGTTTTCTCCAAGTGAACGGCTGTAATAGTGCAACGACCTTCTCCTGTCCGCCGACGAGTTGTGATAAAACGCCTCATATAGCATCATCGCTCGCATGCTCGTGTCTAGAATAAACGTTGCTCTGGATCGGATATGCTCAACATTGGGCAGTGCAACAACTGCTCTTTAGATGTATGGAAAGCTACTCTTGCTCTATTTCATTCGAAAGCTTATTTTTTCTGTTAGCTCGTGGAGAACATGGGCTACTCTGGCAAAATTTCGTACAAATTGGCGGTAATATGTGCACAGCCCAAGAAATTCTCACACATGCAGATTTCTGTTGT
>JARSSU010036509.1:0-37207 GCA_029619165.1 Eurosta solidaginis | reverse complement strand
AAATTTTGAATAACTTCAAAAAAAAGAAAATTCTAATTAGTTGGGAAAATATTTAAACTCAAAAATAAACAAAAATAAATTTTATATTACAAACCAAAATAAAATTTTTTTAAAATATCAACTTGAATGTTGATATATTACCTCAGCTACTCTTATCGAGACAGGGCCAGAGATAGGAGTAGCTATTAAGGACATTTTGTTCTTAAATAAATAGTATAACGTTCCCAGAACTTCTTTGTTTATTTCTTGCGATAGAAATAGGTTCTCCCATCAATTATAGAAACCCTGGACGGACTGGGCACACCTCAACGAAAATAAGTCTAGGATTCAATCGAACTTAATCCTTACCAAATTGATGCTTTCGAAGTTGGAACGGCTGACTTTACCTTTTTGCCGTAATAAAAACACTTGCACGGTTTAGCTTTTAGGTTAAACAAAAATTATGCTTTATTTTAACAAAATACTTTTGTAAAACGTCCGATGTATTTAGAGGACAAAAATTAAGTGGTCTGATAAAATTACTGTTCATATTTCACGAAGGTTACAGTAGAAAGGAATTTGGTTACCGCTAGGTCTATATGCTATTGCTATGTACTGGAAAAAGTTAATTGAAAAGGTGACTATGTAAACAGGTTTAAGAAAGAGAGTTAAATTTGCAATACAAAGCGAGTATGTAAAAATGTATGTAAAGAATATGCAGAGCCGTTATGCTGACCATTAGGGTACTCCACAAGTCCGTCACGAGATTCGATAAAGCAATTAATTCAGAAGGTTTTCGTCGGGAAGGAGATTTGGTGCTGCTATACAACCCACAACGAAAAAAGGTTTGTCCCCGAAATTACAGTGTAATTGGGAAGGCCCATACAAAGTTGTAAAACGGATCAGCGATGTAGTTTACCGCATACAAACCATTGGCAAAACACGAAACAAAATGAAAGTGTTTCATTTGGAAAGGCTGGCAGCGTTTAGATCAGAAAATTTGTCTGCTCGAGACGATCCGACTTAGGTGGAGGGCAGTTGGCGAATTTTAGCATCACTAAGCTGTTAGTAAATAAAGGAACAACAACAAAAACATTAAAGCAAGCTACACTTGTGTACATGAACACATCAATCATCATTTACACATATACATGGAAGGCGACGGGAAGTACATGCACAACATAACCAGCAGCTATAAGTGAAGAGATATCTCACACACGCACATATATTCATCAGCCGAAGTTCTTACTCACACATACACACGCATAATACCAAGCAGAAGATACACGATTTCTAGAAGGTGAAACGTCTAGACCTTTGGAGAAATATGCGAACGAGGCAACAGCGAGTATAAAAGCAGCGCAAGCTGAGTAATAACTAATCGGTTTTGATGCCAACACGCTATTGGTTGTGAAGTATAATTGTGAAGTACTACTTCTAATGTAATCTAAATAAAGACCAGTTGGCAATACTGAGTATTGGAATGATTTATTCAACAGTTTAGCGATTCGAACGTCAGCAGAAGGTTTCAAATAAGCGGAATTTCTCCAAAATTCTTTACAATATAAAAAACAGAAACCATAACATACCATTACTATATTAAATACTAATCTAGCGAAGCTGCAGAAAATCATCAACACTCCTTATTTTTAATGGTGGGCTGTTTGATGACCTGTCCGCTCTTACATGCGCAATACCTCTCATAGTTAAGACCCTAGTATCGGTTGTTGTTTTTGTAGCGATAAGGTTTCTCCCCGAAGGCTTTGGGTAGTATTACCGATGTGATGGTCCTTTGCCGGATACAGATCCGGTACGCTCCGGTAACACAGCACCATTAAAGTGCTGGCCCGACCATCTCGGGAACGATTTATGTGGCCATGAGGAGCTTGGGGTCGCCAGAGCCTCGGCTTTTAATGAAACAGGATTCGCCACGGATAGGTGAGGTTGACAATTGCGCTACACAACCCCTTGAATCTGGTATTTTAGTCGCCTCTTACAACAGGCATACCTACCGCGGGTAAATTCTGACCCCCTAACCCGCTGGGAAGCCCTAGTATCGGTCTTCCTTTTCGTCGCAGCTTAATGGCCTCCTGCAGTAAAAGTATATTCTCCTAGTGAAGCTCTCGTATATATGACAGGACCCTTCAATGCCGATTGGACGCAAAGGAATCACAAATTTGATTCTCTTGCGATGTTCTCTAAAAGCTCGCACGGTAGGGTTGATGTCGAGTGGAGTGTGACATTTTATTAGGACTGCACTGTTCAGTGTAGCACTTGACGCATTTGTGCGGAATATATCCCTGATTTGTGGAGCCATAAATTAAATTGAGAGACAGACCTGGGTGATTATACTTTTTAAGTTTTCATCTCGCCGCAATATCAGGCGCAGCACTTCTCTCCTCCACTCTACATCCTCCTTTCATTAAAGCAATATATTCCTCTATTTTCAAAGCATTACCCTACAATACAGCAATCCTGCAGACGAGTCTGAAACCGTAGCAGCAAGCGAAGTTATATCCTCCTCAATACGTTTAGTTATATCCTCCTCAATCCGTTTATCCTCTCCAACTCAGCAAGCTGGTCCTAAACACTTTTAGTTAGTGGCCACAACTTCTCAGTGTGCTGCTGAACTTTCTCTTCCAGCTCCTTCAATTTGCCGAATACAGCTGCGAGAGTAACACCTTCTTCAAACTTAGCAGCTTTCGGAGTAGGAAAGCCCTGCTTGCTTAGCCGACGCTTTACAACGGTAAGAGCAGTAGACGCCATGACGGATTCTGGGTACTCAGATATTTATTTTATTTATACATGAGAGCACTTTATGAGTTATGTTAATTAAAATCAGCTGCAGATAGATGGTTCACACACAGGTGGCGCCCTGATACGTTGGCCAATTTATAAAAAAGGCGCAAGTTGTTTGCAAACTTTCTTTAAAAACGTATAATGAACACTCCTCCCATGTGTCACGCACTTAAAAACAATGAAATTATTTATTAACCTTCCTATACTCGCGCATTGGTTTCTGAGAGCGACGAAACACATTTTCGTGATTATTTTTATGCACGAAAATCTGGATAAGCCGAGCTCCATACTAGCTGTCGGATTTGTGGCTTACTTCGTTTTAGTGCACGCTGTGGGTTCGTACGGAACGTACGTGTTGTAGCATTTGGTGCCAATCGGACACTGAGGCCGATATTTTAATATTATTAAGAAGTTTATTTTGTTTTTAAGATGAAGTTCAGATTTTATTTTTGTTTCCCAATTACTTAAGAAAAATATCTCAAATTTGAAGACTGATTTGTGATATACTGTAAGTCTGTAAAATAATTAATAAATGAAGTACTATGCACACTATTTTGTTTCATTAGGCCCTAAACTTTAAAATACTTATAATAAAAAAAAATATGTAAAAACAAGTAAGGAAGGCTAACTTCGGGTGTAACCGAACATTACATACTCAGCTGAGAGCTTTGGAGACAAAATGAGGGAAAATAACCATGTAGGAAAATGAACCTAGGGTAACCCTGGAATGTGTTTATATGACATGGGTATCAAATGGAAGGTATTAAAGAGTATTTTAGAAGGGAGTGGCCCTTAGTTCTATAGGTGTACGACTTTTCGAGATATCGCCTAAAGGTGGACCAGGGGTGACTCTATAATGTGTTTGTACGATATGGATATCAAATTATAGGTATTAATGAGGGTTTTAAAAGGGAGTGGCCCTTAGTTGTATATGTGAATGCGTTTTCGAGATATCGACCAAAATGTGGACCAGGGTGACCCAGAACATCATCTGTCGGGTGCTGCTAATTTATTTATATATGTAATACCGCGAACAGTATACCTGCCATGATTCCAAGGGCTTTTGATTTCGCCCTGCAGAACTTTTTCGTTTTCTACTACTTAATATGGTAGGTGTCACACCCATTTTACAAAGTTTTTCCTAAAATTATATTTTGCGTCAAAAAACCGATCCAATCACGATGTTTCATCGCTTTTTTCGTATTTGGTATAGAATTATGGCATTTTTTTCATTTTTCGAAATTTTCGATATCGAAAAAGTTGGCGTGGTCATAGTCGGATTTCGCCCATTTTTAATACCAAGATAAAGTGAGCTCAGATAAGTTTGTGAACTAAGTTTAAAGATATATCGATTTTTGCTCAAGTTATCGTGTTAACGGCCGAGCGGAAGGACGGACGGTCGACTGTGTATAAAAACTGGGCGTGGCTTCAACCGATTTCGCCCATTTTCACAGGAAACAGTTATCGTCATAGAATCTATATCTATACCAAATTTCACAAGGATTGGTAAATTTTTGTTCGACTTATGGCATTAAAAGTATTCTAGACGAATTAAATGAAAAAGGGCGGTGCCACGCCCATTTTGAAAATTTCTTTAATTTTTGTATTTTGTTGCACCATATCATTACTGGAGTTGAATTTTGACATAATTTACTTATATACTGTAAAGGTATTAAATTTTTTGTTAAAATTTGACTTAAAAAAAATTTTTTTTATCCGTGTTGGGTAATGAATTATCGCAATTTTTCTGTTTTTCGAAATTTTCGATATCGAAAAAGTGGGCGTGGTTATAGTCGTTCATTTTAAATAGCGATCTAAGATGAGTGCCCAGGAACTTACATACCAAATTTCATTAAGATACCTCAAAATTTACTCAAGTTATCGTGTTTACGGACGGACGGACGGACATGGCTAAATGAATTTCTTTTTTCGCCCAGATCATTTGATATATAGAAGCCGTTACGGATTACCGTTATGCGAACAAAATTAATATACTCTGTGAGCTCTGTTCAGATGTGTATAAAAGTATATGTAGGGGGTATGAACTATCGGTCTGTGAGACCGTGCGCGAGTACAGATGTTACAATTGGCGCGAGTATAGGAAGGTTAAAATTAGCAAGCAAACAACTTTTGATTCACGTAGCCAGAGTTGTCCGCAAAACATATCTTGCGGTGAGTTTAGTTGTTGTTGTTGTGGTAACAATGCTGCGCCCCATCCAATAGGTGCGACCAATCACAAGTTGTCACCAATGTCCTCTAACGGGGGTCCAAGGAACTTGCAGTTAAAGAGATGATTGGTCCCATGTGGGGACACATGGCAAGCAGGACATACATTTTGTATGTCGGGGTTGATTCTGGATAGGGAAGAGTTTAACCTGTTACACTACCCAGATCGCAGTTGAGCTAGAGTGACGCGCGTTTCCCCAGGAAGACTGTGTGCCTCTGCTAGTTTTGGGTATTGTTCTTTAAGCACTGGATTCCCCGGGAAATTCCTGGTATAGAGGTCCGACGCCTGTTTGTGGATTTCACTGAGGACCTGCATGTGTTTTTTAGCTTCATACGGTTGTGTTGCCTCAAAATGTTTACGGCGATGGCCCCTTAAGCCCCTGGACGGTGTAGGCTCGTCAATCATATGCCTCTTGGGATGTCCAGGTTTCTGGGTATTCAACAGAAACTGTTTGGTTAGCATTTCATTTCTCTCCCTAATGGAGAGTATTCTCACCTCATTATGTAGATGGTGTTCTTGGGCCATAAGAAGACAGCCCGTAGCGAGTGTGTGGGCGGTATTTTGGCAGGCCTGTATTTTCTTCAGTGGGTAGTCTTTAGGCTTGGCGACCATATCGGGGACGCGTATCATGCAATCGGCTGGCCAATTGCTTTGCAAGAGATTTGGGGATTTTATTACAGCTCGGAATTTTCGGCTGCATGCTCGCCAAAATGTAGATCCTGATCGAACGTGATACCTAAGATTTTGGGGTGTAAGACAGTCGGTAGCGTGGCGCCATCGACGTGGATGTTCAATATGGTCGACATCTGGAGCGTCCATGTTGTAAATAAGGTCACCGTATATAGTCGGTGACAATGTTCGGGAAGAAGATGGAGAGATCAGGCAGATAGTTGTTTATTTTGTTACAAAGCTCATCAATCTGTGGGCCTGGACCTGTGGCCGTTATTGTGCAGACACCATCGTAGGAAACGATAGTGACTCCTTCTGGTGGTGAAGGTAGCTTTGATATTTAGACGTTAAACAGAAGTAGGGATAGGACATCACCCTGTGGCTCCCCTTGTTTAATTCTTCTTGGTTTGGATGATGCGTTCCTGAATTGCACCAATGCCTGCCGACCAGACAGATAATTTGCGATCCACCTTTTAAGACTTGGGGGAAGGGTAGACTCATCCAGGTCTTGCAGTAACGTGCCATGGTTGACCGTAGCAAAAGCTTTTGACAGGTTTAACCCAGCGAGTACTGTCCTGTGGTGGGGGTTTTGATTTAATCCGCAATTTATCTGAGTACTAATGGCATTTATCGCGGTGGTTGTGCTATGTAATTTTCGGAGGCCATGCTGATGACTGGCTAGTTGCAAATTTGCATTAAAGTAGGGAAGCAGAATGGCTTCAAGTGTCTTGACTACTGGCGATAGGAGTGATATCGAACCATAAGAATCTCCTATATTAACTAGTTTTCAGGCTTTAGTAGCGGGAACACTTTGGCCATTTTCAATTTTTTGGGGATGACAAAGGTGGAAAGGGAAAAGTTGAAGACATGTGCTAGATAATTAAATCCCTCTTTGCCTAGGTTTTTAAGCATCGGCATGGCTATGACCTTAGGGCCCACAAAATGAGGCCGGATTTCCGGAATCCTTCCGGCGGGAATGAAACGAACCGAGGCGGATTCAATGACCTTGCGGAAAGCACGTTCCCCTTGGCAAGCATCAGTCGGGGTAGGGAGGGCAGCAAAGCGATTGTCTGTTAAGGATTTGTAGTCATCCCACTTTCCTTTCTTTAAGGCTCCATTACTGATACTTAGCATAGACTTGACTTGACTTGAGAACTGTCACTTACAGTTCTGTTAAATGAACATTGCATGTTACTGATTACTCAAAACTTGGCAACACTTAACTTGACTTAGAAGTCTGTTGAATTTTGATTTTCTACGTAATTTCTAAGTGACGTTTACATTTTGAGATGCCATTTGTTTGTTTCCATTTCATTTTGACATTTTGTCATACAAATTGACATTTATTTAAAAATAAATTTCAACGCTGATTATGATGCCAGGTTGTATGCGCCAAGTGGAGTATAATCGCGGCTAAGTTGCCAAGTTTACGCCAAGTCAAGTCAAGTCTATGCTAAGTATCAGTAATGGGAGCTTAAAGTTGATGAAAGTGCGATTCTCGGTAATGATGTAATCGGCGGTTCACTTGGCGAAAGGAGTATAGTGTGGTATGTCTTAAAATTCATTTTGCTTGTATTACATTAAAATCCTTTATACATACATACATACATACATTTTGTCGTGTGCCATTGCCCAAAATAAAGAGTGCAATCAACTCGAACCCAATAAAGGCCGCGGTACAATGACATTTTTCATATAGATGCGTTTAACAGAAGCTTATGCATTCCAATAACATCGCCACAATAAACCAAAATGTTGCGTTTGTAAATATGAAGGAACTTCAGACTTGGCAATTGAAATTTATTACGCCTTGCCCACTCACATACAAAATTTCGCGTAGCACTGTTGTAAACATTCTCCCTATACAACAAAAATACTTGCTAACATATTTCGTGTTGTATTCGATTGTTATATTGCAGTTTTTAATTGTGAAAAATGTTAGAAAATTTACCAACGTGGGAAAAATAATTTCACTTGCAAAGTGTGCCAACACCCTTAGACAAAGCGAATGTCAAATTCTTCTTCTTATGATTTGCTTGGAACAAAATTGGCGAGTTGGCTACTTTTCAATATCACATGGCGCCAATGTCGCTAATTCTACAATTCTACATAAAAATACGTGCAATCTACACAAAATGCATAAGCATGTGTTAAACTCGGTGCAGTGAAATAACTCCGAAATGCAATAACTCCGAACAAAAAAATGAAATAACTCCCAAATATTTTCCATACAAATTGGGACTTATTTCATTATGAAATAGCTCCCAATTCATTGGGACTTATTTCATAATTTTTGCTGGTAATTATTTCATAATGAAATAACTCCCAAATGAAATAATCCCCAATAAAATTTCTTTGGTAGTTATTTCATAATTTTTTGAGATTGGGAGTTATTTCATTTTTATTGGGACTTACTTCATTGTTTGTAATTCAGGCATTGGGAGTTATTTCATTTTTGTTGGGAGTTATTTCATTTTCTTAAAAATACAATTTTATCAAACTTTGACGTTCTTCTAACAGTTTCTATAACTGGTGTAAAGAAATCTGTATCAAAACAATGAGTTATTTTTCAATTATCAATCTGTACGCCATCAGTTCTGCGTAGAACACCTTTCTGCATAGGCGGCCTTCGGCCGCTCTTATAAATAATAACCCTGGGCTACGCCATGCCAAGTCCGGGTGTGTGGTATAACCGTGGCTACCGCCACGGTGATGTCCTTCTACACAGAAAGGTGTACTACGCAGGAGGACATCACCAGGGCGGTAGCCACGGTTATAGCACACACCCGGACTTGGCATGGCGTAGCCCAGGGTTATTTTTTATAAGCGCGGCTGAAGGCCGCCTATGCAGAAAGGTGTTCTACGCAGAATTACTGTGCATCGCGCGATTTTGTGGTTTCATTACGAAATAACTGGCAGATATTGGGAGTTATTTCATTTCCTTCTTTGGGAGTTATTTCATTTATTAAAGTTGGGAGTTATTTCACTGCACCGTTAAACTCATCTATATGAAAAACTGCTTATGTGTCGGAGCTATAAGTATTTATGCATTCTTGCATACATGATTCATATTTGTTTACGTTTGTCAATTAGTTGCATTGCCCAGCGAACGGAGTATATACATACATATATGTATCTAAATAGTTCGTTGGCTTGTATACTGACCCTATACGCTAACTTGCATATATGAATATATGTACATTTAGTTTGTAAGTATTAGTGTAAATAGATATTCTGGTAAATAGGAAATATTTGTATAAAAGAATTAATTTTTGTCAAATAAAATTCATCTCTGTTCGACAGCAAAAGCGAACACCACAAATAGTTTTTTTGTTTATTGCATGGCGATCCTGCAAAATCTGCTTGATAAAAAGCAGACTGCTATTTAAGAAGCAGGCTGCTAAAATCTTAAGCAGGACTAATAAATTCTAAAAATAAAAATCCTGGCAAAATCAAAAGTCCTGACAAACATACATTTTGTAATGAGTAAAGGTTCGATAACGCATATGCTAAAGCAAACGCAAAGCAACGAATTATTTTGAGTTCGAATTTGCATACATTAAACTTATTTTGAAATCTAGTATTACAAGGGTTAATGCACAATCATGTCAAGCTTGTATGTTATGACATTTGTATTGTCACCATTTCGTTTTGTTATTACAATTCTTTTCATACATCTGCACAGTCCATTTATACTGCTCGCTAATAATTAATCGTTTTACTAACACTTGCCAATAATTTCGAGAATATTAATTTGTGTGAATCAAGTTATTTATTAATAAGAAACAAAGTATTTTCACGAGTATTAATTTCTATTGGAAACCATCGCATCACGGCAGCAGAAGCATTTCATGCCGTTCTAACAACCCGCTGCAAGTATTAGCTGCAAAAGGTAAAAACTCTGCAACGAAGAGGTAATAATCGTAACATTTTTCGGTCCTTACGATCCAGATTGATCGAATCATCCGCAAGTATAACCTGCTAATAAATTCATCATATATAGCTGAAAATTTAATTATACATAATACATTTAAATATTTAAATATACAAATATTCAACTCCGCATTGCATTGGGAATTACAACAATTTTCAGTGACCTTCATTTGCCCGCTGCAAATCGCATATATTTTTTCTCATCGCCCTTTCCACCATTGGTACATTTTATCATTTTATTTGCCCTCTGCAAAACTTCAAAGGCAAATTAACCTACAAACAATTGTAGATTCTGCAACTATAAAATATAAATGTCTACATTTGTAAAAACTCGCGATTCTGCCCTTAGCTCAATCAAAAGATACATGACCAAAAGCATAGACGAGGCATTTGTTATGGACGTGGATAATGTCACCAGTTATATGCAACTTTTAAATGAGCAATGGGTGCGTTTCAATACAGCCCATGACGCCGTCGAAAATTCGTGTGGAGCTGACAATGCTGCAGTAGAAGAAAGTGTTCGAGAGCAGTGTGAAACTTGGTATGCCACAGCCGTGGCCAATTTCAAACGCGTAGAAAGGGTTCGAGCGGAAACGGCATCTCGTGTCGCTGCTACTATCACGTCTGTGTCTCCAGAAATACGATTACCGAAAATGGGTTTACCTACATTCACGGGTGATTCCACGGAGTGGATCGTTTTCCATGATTCGTTTTGCTCACTAGTTGATGGTAATGCTGCTTTGTCGGACGGACAAAACCTTCATAATTTACGTAGCTGTCTGAGAGGAGATGCACTAAATATAATCAACGGCTTCAAGATTTGCAATGCAAATTACAAAGAGGCTTAGGATCTACTCACACCGCACTACAAGGTCATGTGGGTTATAGTGAAAGCGCATCTCACGGGTATTGATGATATTCCCAAGGCTACAAATGACAGCGCCGCAGCCATCAAGAATGTTCACGACACTTTCCAACAACACATAGGGGAGCTCAAGGCGCTGGGTCGCTCCGTCGACCTCTGGGACCATTGGTTGGTGCATGAATTGGTAAAGAGGCTTGGTTTGAGACCAGAAAACAATGGGAGTTATCTTTAGTTAGTGACGAACCCCCTCCCTTCGAGGAGCTATCAATGTTTTTAGAAGTTCGCTGTCGTTCACTGTCAATGCTGGCTACCCCTGCGTCTCAACCATTGGTAAGCAAAGTAAATGCGACCAAATCGGCACGAAAGTCAACGAAGGTGTTTCACGCTGTTCCTGAGCAGAGCAACACGCGATGCACGTACTGCAATGCAGCGTACAAGATATACCGTTTTGACGCTCTGATTACCGCATCTGTCACCAATCAAACGACCGCTTCTTCGGCCAACCAGTCAACCGCTTCATGCATCTCATCGTGTCTGAGTTCCGAAACCCTTACCCTTACGTGTACCGCAAACAACTCTTTTATTATCAACCGCTTTGGTAGGGGTTCGCGATTGTTCTGATAGGTGGCAAGCGGCTCCTATACTCTTCGATTCCGGTTCCAACGCTACGTTCGTTACCGATGCGTGCGTACAACACTTGGGCTTGCCTCGTACGTCGTCGTCCGCTTTCGTCACTGGAATCGGTTCATCGCAAGGAGGCGGATGTAAGGGTGAGACATCACTCTTACTTTCGTGGAATTTTTCCAATGTACGTTATACGGTTGATGCTTTAATTTTGCCGAAAATAACGTCGGATTTACCATCGCAGATGCTAGATACTCCTGAATGGCCGCATCGATATTTTAGTTGGTATGGACGTCATGAGTCGTCTAATCTCCTCCGAGAAAAGGTCCACCCGGCACTCCCAAGGCGCAAAAAGCGGTATTTGGCTGGACTTTGTGTAAAAGCGTTGATATGTCGTCTTCGCCAACACGTAACTTACAGGTATTGCACTGCGATGTGCAACTCGACCGCGCGCTAAATGGATTATGGGAACTAGAGAATTTCCCCGCAACGCTCATCTCACAAACAAAGAGCGCTTCTGCGAAGATCACTTCGCCTCTACTCATAAGAGCTCGCCCGACGGTCGCTTTCTAGTGGAGTTACCGCTGAAAGTTGATGTTCATTTGGGCGAATCACGTAATTTCGCTGTTCGCAGCCTTCTGCGCATTAAACGAAGGATGGAGAATGACAACGAGTTGAGATCGCGTTACAACGAGTTCATGCAAGAGCTCTTGGAGATGGTTCACATGGAGGCAATACATCAACCGACGAACAATGCCGTGTATTATATGCCGCATCATCCAGTTTTTAAGGAGTCCATCGTCATGACGAAACTGCGTGTTGTTTTTAACACTTCCGCTAAAACGACTTCTGGCGACTCGCTTAACGACGGGCTGTTTGTTGGACCGCAGTCGCAAGACGACCTATATGCCGTGTTCTTGCGTTTTCGAACACACCGCTTTGCAGTAACTGCGGATATCGCCAAGATGTACCGGAAAGTGTGCGTATCCTCGAAAAACGTCGACTTGCAAGGAATCGTTTGGAGGCCTAATCCATCATCGCCGATTCAAGATTACCGCATGCTTCGCGTCACATATGGTGCGGTTCCGCATCCCATTTCGCCGTCAAGGCTTTGCAGCAAACTTCCAAAGACTCGTCCAGCAAATGCGAAAAAGCCGTGGGAACGATTCTAAACGACTTTTACATGGACGATCTACTCACCGGTGCATTATGTAAAGCTCAACTGCAATCCCTTCAAAGGAACGAATCGGATATTCTAGAGGAAGGTGGTTTCGAACTTCGAAAATGGGCGACGAATTGTAAGGAGGTAAATGCAACTATCGCTGAAGCCTCTAGAAGCGTATCGTATTACGTAGTCGACGGTAAGGATGTTCATGCGCTGGGTCTAATGTGGGATACAGAGGGTGATCATTTGCATTGATACGTTTGCAGTCGATTTAAAGGAAGAACCATCAAGCCTAACCAAGAGGTCGTTTCTGTCCGATGCCAGTACTCTCTTTGATCCTCTAGGTCTGCTCGCTCCAGTAACAATCAACTCCAAAATCTGGGTCCAAGATGTTTGGCGTTCCGCAGTTGGGTGGGATGATTTTATACCAGATTTAGTCGCAAAGTCGCGGCTCAATCATCGTTTTCAGCTGAAGAAACTAAAAGAAGTGAAGATGGATGTGAAGCAATTGGATCACTCACCGAACTGCACGTCTTTACCGACGCTTCTGAGCGCGCTAATGCCGCCGTTATCTACGCCCGCACATTTCACTGGAACGGTACGGTTACTGTTCGTCTCATCTCAGCAAAGACTAAAGTGGCACCGCTTAAATCAACGACTTTACCGCATCTAGAACTTTGCGCTGCGCATTTAGCTGCAAAATTAGTACGAAGCGTTTTAAGCAGTTTGTGCGATCTCCGCTATCCGCTGTATGCTTGGACGGATTCAACCATCACGTTAGCCTGGCTACAAGCGCACCGTAGTAGATGGGTGACTTTCATCGCAAACCGCGTTGCCGACGTCCAGGAGATCTCCAGAGTGTTGGCATCATGTAAAGTCCGAGTTGAATCCAGCTGACTGCTCGTCCAGGGGTATATCGCCGTCCGATTTACTATGTCATGAGCTTTAGTAGAACGGTCCTTATTTTTTGAAAGGTACAGACCAGTTTTGGAAGTAGAATGCTTGGCAAATAAAAAGGGGTTAGGGGGGGGGAGTTAGTCGAATCAGAACGCCGCTTAGTTAAGTATACTCAAAACTTTTACTTCACTAACGAAATATTTCATTGTAGCACAAAGAGCCTGATCCCACTACGCAGTAGTCTGTTGCGCTTCAGCCTTTTCTAGACCCGAATGGCATTCTTCGTGTAGGTGGGCGGTTGAAATCCGCGGATTTCGTGCCTGATGTAAGGCAACCAATCATTCTGCCTAAAAGTTCCCCGCTGTCACGACTCATAATTTCCGATATCCATAGGTATATATTGCACACTGAACCGCAGGTCGTATTGCAACGTCGTTATTGGGTGATTAGCGCCCGCAATTTAATTCGTAGCGTTTATCACAAATGCGTAAAGTGTACTTGCCTAAACCGCCATGCGTCCGCCCAGTCAATGGGTGTTCTTCCTGTGGCTCGCACTACTTATTCTCGCTGTTTCACATTCACTGCCGTAGACTTCGCAGGTCCTTATTCGTACAAGTTCGCGCATGGCAGAGGGCGAAATCCACGAAGTGATGCATCTGTTCCTTTATTTGTATGTGTACTGATGCGATGCACTTGGAATTCGTAGGAGATTTGTCTACGCCTGCATTTCTAAACGCCTTCAAGCGTTTCATCAACCAAGGAGGGTATTGCAGAACCATGTTTTCCGATAATGGAACGAATTTCGTCGGAGCTGAGAAGGAGCTTCGTATCATGTACAATAAGTGTATGGCAGACGATACGCTTAAGTCATTTTTCGCCGATTCCAATATAGAGTGGCGTTTCAACCCGCCGATCGCACCGCATATGGGCGGATACTGGGAAACTGGTATAAAAACGCATCAAATATCATTTAAAACGCGTCCTAGGCGAAACTCTCTTATCATACGAGAAGTTCAGTACATTATTGACAGAAGTGGAAGCCTGCGCCAACCAACTGTCGTCCATTGTGCGAGATTTCTACGAGTGCACTCGACCTGGAAGCTCTAACGCCGGGGCACTTTATTATCGGCGAACCGCTTAGGACTATCCCGGAACCTGAAGGTCAAGGGTTCCGGGGAAATCGCCAGCAACGGTGGCAGTTAACATCATCTATAAGACAGCACTTCTGGCGTAGTTGAAGAGACGAGTATCTCCTGAGTTTACAACGCCGCACCAAGTGGGTTCGTCCGTAACTTCGAAGAAGGAGATGTTGTGGTTGTATTCAACGAAGCTATCCCTCCCACAAAGTGGACACTAGCGAGAGTTCTTCGATGTCATTCGGGAGCTGACGGTCGCATACCGGTCGGCACAGTCAAAGCGCCCAAGGAGATTTACTTTGCGAGAACGAAGACTCGTAAATACACATTTTTCAACCATGTTAAGATTACTTACTTTTAATAATTTTTGGAAACAGTCGAATCCGTAACCTAATAATTTACTTATGTTAAGATTTTTTTCATATTCATTAACGTAACGATTTAACTCTGTTAATTTTCTTTGCTATTTGCTAAACATAAGAAATCAATTGTTAAATTTTCTTTTCTAATATTCTTCATGTTTTCAAACAAACAACAAAAAAATCAAATGTAATTTAAAGTTGAACGTATCATACATAATTAGATAGTTCAAGGGCGGCGGTATGTTGAGTTCAAATTTGCATACATTAAACTTATTTTGAAATCTAGTATTACAAGGGTTAATGCAAAATCATGTCAAGCTTTTATGTTATGACATTTGTATTATCGCCATTCCGTTTTGTTATTACAATTCTTTTCATACATCTGCACAATCCATTTATACTGCTCGCTAATAAGTAATCGTTTTACTAACACTTGCCAATAATTTCGAGAATATTAATTTGTGTGAATCAAGTTATTTATTAATAAGAAAAAAAGTATTTTCACGAGTATTAATTTCTATTAGAAACCACTGCATCACGGCAGCAGAAGCATTTCTTGCCGTTCTAACAATCCTCTGCAAGTATTAGCCGCAAAAGGTAAAAACTGTGCAACGAAGAGGTAATAATCCGCAACAAATTATCTCCAATCAACCACAATCAATTGTGACATGCCTTTGGTGTGCCACGCTTGAACACTTTTATGTCGAAGGGATTATCGTCATCAGAAGCTTTGGCTAAAAAATCAAGCTTCCCTATAACTTTGGAGGCGCATAATAAGAGTGGAATAATATTTTCGGTTGGCAGAAACGAATCAAGGATATGAATGGCAGCAACCATGGTACAATAACCAGGTAAAAGCATCAGAGTTGCATTTTACATGTTTTTTCATTCGAAGATGGTTATAAAATATCAAACTTTGTTTATGTTTACATTTTTTGTTTATTTACTATTGATGTGAAAATTTATTACTACGCAGTGTTTTTTAAATGTTTTGCAAATTTTTGTAAAAAAAAAGAATTTACTTATGTTTTGCGTGTATTTAAAAATTGGAAAGTGTTGTTTGTGCAACGTTAGAAGGGAGAAAGCGGGTATGAAGCTTTTCACAGTCCCGCAAAAGGTAATTCTTTACTTTAGCTCACAACTACTAAAACTCGTCCAAAAATATCGGGAGGTGTCAAAAGGCGCGCTTTGGACCCAGGACTGCGAATCCGAAAACGGAAATTGAAAATTTTATTTCTTTCCAGATATATTTACAAACACAATTTAAAATTTTCATGTGGTTGTTGTAACTTTGATGGTTTTGAGTACCCACAAAAAAAACTGTGGGTAAAAGTGTTTTGCGCGGATATAGATTTGGTCTGCCAGGGTAATTTATTACAAGCGCGGCCGAAGGCCGCTAATGCAGAAAGGTGTTCTGCGCAAAAATACTATGGATTCCACCCCCGGTTTCGGAGTGCTCCAGGGCCATTTTTCAGTTGTTTGGGAATATTTTTTGACAGAAATAAAATTTTTAATTTTTGCTTTCGGCTTCGTCTTCCTGAGTCCAAAACGCATCTTTTGGCACCTCTCCCGATATTTTTGGATGAGTTTTTGCAGTTTCGAGCTAAAGTAAATTATAACCCCGCAAGATCAAGGAAAAGGGCAAAAGTTTGTGGCGTTGAGCTTCCCCAAAATGGCTTAATTTGCTCGCTTCATTTTCAGGGCTGCACCTTATTGTGGGAGCGCAGAGAGTAAATTTGATGCTCAACTCCACTCCATCGCTATATTTACCGTCTTTGATGTAAGTATTCCGTTTCCCGAATGTTGTAAGATAAAAAATGAAATATAATTTTATGTATGACTTAGCAGTGCTAATGACGAGTTTGTAAAGTTGTGTCATCGGCCCCAACCGTCACACAGTGGACCGAAATTAAAAAGTTGGAACTTAGGACTTTAACTGTACATTTTCGTATTCTGTGATATTTTTCCATAATTTTTTGTTATATAAAACTTTTTCGTAAAACCTAATTTAAGAAAGTTATGACACTTTTAGTAACCGGGTTTCATATCGACATACCCTGACGACCATATGTGTTCATATAGGTATTTTTTCCAATTTCCAGCAATTTTTGCTTCACTAAATAATTTTTACTATTTCTCAATAAAAATATGTATCAAGGTCTAACCCAGAAGCTTTCAATTTTATTTTAAAAATGTGTGCAAAATTCGCGAAAGCTCGACGAATCTTAGAGGTTATACAGAGTTAATAGTTGGCCATGAAATCAAAGTGACGCTTAGATTTACTTGCTATAAAAAAGGTTACAAGAGTTGATAGTAGGCCATAAAAAAAAGTTGAGAAAATTATTGAAGTTTTGGTGCATTAAGTTTTCGGAAGTGGAAGCAAAAGTAAGCAGTGCGCGTCAAACCAACATAAATTGCAATAAAGGATCCCAATCCTGCGACAAATATTTTTTTGCTATAAACGATATTTTTAACAAATCAAGTAATAGATTGTTGTTCAAATTCAGAGAATCAAATCAATCATTAGTCATTAGCTTAAGGCTACCTTATTAACTTACTATATACGATGTTTTCGAAATGGATTGTGATTTAGTGACAAATTCTGATTTATTTGAAAAACTGAAAGAATGTGGCAGTACTAAAGACTATATATTTTTATACAATTTTATTAAATCCAAAATTTTGATACATCTTAATGGTAAAAATTTGAACAGTTTAAAAGCCTTTTGCTCAAAATACTGCTTCAATCTGCATAGAAGGTGGAAAAATCAGGATCCAAAGATCAACGATATAACATTAACAGATGGTTGTGCTAAAGTTCGGTTGCAGTCACTTTTGGATCTAACAGTAATAAGGCTATTGAAAACGATAAAGTTGGAGGGTTATGAATACCAAAATTTAACATTAACAAGTAAATGGGGCTTTGATGGTCAAGACAATTACAGGCAAAAAATTAGCACTTGTAATGGTATTGAAAACGATTCTTGCATTTTAATGGGAAGTTTCGTACCGATTAAATTAGCTTCTGAGGAGAAGGTTGTTTGGGAAAATGAAATTCCGAATTCGACATATTTATGTCGTCCCATTTTTTTCAAATTTGTGCAAGAAAACAAATATACTATCACTCAAGAAATGAGTGCGATTCAATTCAAAATCGACAATTTAACGGAAACAAAATGTGAAAAAGTTAAAGTAGTCACTCATTAGTACTAACCATGATTGATGGAAAAGCTTCATCAATTTTGAGTGATACATCCACGCAACGTTGTGACATATGTAAGGCTACCCCAAAAGAGATGAATACCTCACTTTAATTTTTCACATAGACGTTGATACTGACATTTGCAAATATGGGATGTCAACTCTGCATGCGATAATTCGGTTTATCGAATGTATTCTTCATATATCTTACCGATTAGAATTTAAATCGTAGATAGCGAAAGGAGATAATAAATCTAAATTGGAAGAAAAGCGGAGAGCAGTACAGAATTCTCTCAGAAATCAGACTGGTTTATTGGTAGACGTGGTAAAGCAAGGACACGGTACAACGAATGATGGAAATACCGCTAGACGATTTTTCGCTGACATTAAAACTACCGCATCTATAACTGGTGTTAGTGAAAATCTCATTCAAAGATTCTCTACAATATTAGGGGCACTTTCATGTGGGTGTCCAATAGATGTACAAAAGTTCAACATGTACGCCAGAGAAACCATTCGAGTTTACGTCGAACTATATGAATGGTATTACATGCCTTCAAGTGTGCATAAAATTTTAGTACACGGAGCTTCAATAATAGAGCATTTTGGTTCCATTCCTATTGGAAAGTTGTCCGAAAAAGCCGCTGAATCCAGAAATAAAGATTTTAGAGCATATCGTCGAGACCATGCAAGAAAAATTAGCCGCAAAGCCACAAATGAGGACATTTTAAATAATTTGTTAGTTACTTCTGACCCATTTATTTCATCGAGGAGATCGAAATTACCTAGTAAGCATGAGGAAATATCCGAAGAAGTGAAATCTCTACTACTCCTACCGCAAAACCTCGAGTATGATACAGAAAATTAAATATTTTAGTTTCTCAATTTTAATTGGGTACGAATATACATACTACATATGAAACGCAACATTTACTTAAAATAATAAAAATTGTTTTTTTTTAGTGGTCATGCACCATTGGCCGATCGAATAATTTTTGCTTTTAATTACTCTTTTGGTAATAACAAGCAAGCTGCAATAGAAGCATCATATAAAAAAAAATTTACAAACAAGCTGGAATAGCTAAATTTTTGATTTGAACGTTTTTTGAATTGTTAAATGTAAATTCAACATAAAAAAATGAAATGTATAATACGAATTTCAAATATTTTTGTTTTTAAATATTACCCAGAATTAAAAAGTATTCGCAATACTAACATAAAAAAATAAACAAACACATTTTTGTTTTTAAATTCTACCCAAAATTGCAGTGATTCGCATTAAAAAAAACGCTAACCTTTTCGAACTATGAAACCGAGTACATTGCATAGTATATAACCCTAACAATATAAATAAATTAATCAAGTTTTGAGAGAAATGTGAGGAAAATGAGTTAACGGTAAAAATGTGATTTTTCCCATACATAAAATTTTTTTATTTGCTATAACTTTTTTGTTTTAGACTTTATGAAAAAAATACTCATATATAAAAACGTCATGTAATGAGACCTAAAATCGATCCCCATCAAAGTTTTTGTGTTATTAACTAATCTTTTTTTCATTTCCCTAAGTCCACTGAAAGCCAAATCCAGACCACTGTGCGTCATTCTTACAGTTATCTACCAAAATTTCGTACAATACTTTCGCTGCTACAACGTGAACCTTTCATCTTTAACATGAAGGAAAAGTAAGATAATGCTATTTGATAAAGTCCCTTCTACATATTTTCTTTTTTTTTAAGTGACACCGTTGGAGCGAAAGGCTAATACTTGGCACGGAACAGCTGCAAGCACACAAACAGATATGCATGATGTTCCTCGAATAAGCTGTGAAACCCAGACGCAGTAAGTTCCCCTAGTTTCAGGGCCACCATTAATTACAAAGAGCGAAAATATGCTATACAAGTATACGCAAAACGGCCC
Organism: Eurosta solidaginis; assembly: GCA_029619165.1. Classification (NCBI taxonomy): domain Eukaryota; kingdom Metazoa; phylum Arthropoda; class Insecta; order Diptera; family Tephritidae; genus Eurosta; species Eurosta solidaginis. Next base: position 17,431 of record JARSSU010036509.1, on the reverse strand, counting down.
TTATCAGGGCCACCACTAGTCAACAAAGAGAAAAAATTTGCTAAACAATTATACCTACGAAAAACAGCCCTCTTCAGGGCCACAAACAGTTTACGGAGAGACAATTTGCTAGACAATTGTGTTTTACATACTATAGATTTACTTTTGGATTATTTATATCATCCATATGATTACAAGAAAAAAAAACTGGAGTATAATCGATACTGGAGCTGAAAACGGAAATATTCCAAACCGAAATTTTGCCACAGCAGGTACCGATACCAGATCCAGCCTAAAACCGAAATTGTTACAAAAGCCTCCTGGCTAGAGCCAGAAGGAAAACCCGGAACCTTAATTGAGGTTAGTACTACAACCGAACTAGTATCCAAAAATTAAACCGAAAGCAAAATCGGTTTCGAGGAGAGGAGCCAAAAGCAAAATTGTATCAAAACAACCGTGCAATGGCGCTGAACACGAAAATGAAGTTTTATTCTGTGGTATAGCGACTCAGTTTTAAATTTTCAACACACGCGTGCTTTTTTTAATTAAAGAAGATTACATCTCAAGACATGGAGTACATATCCTTCAAAGAAATCTGCACCTCAAATGCCGACACGACGACTTTCCAACGTTAACGTTATTATGTATTAACGTATCTTCGATTTTTATTAGGTTAATAAATTAACTAATTTTTACTTATAAAATACATGAAATTTTAAAATAAATCAATACTTATTCATGAACATACTATTAACTCAGCATTTTATATACAATCTCATCCTAAATTTTCAACATCTCTTGAAGGCAGTGACGTTAGCACTCATGCATATATGTATTGAAAATAAGGTTCACTACAAAAAGCATTTAGCTATAGCGATAGCATTTCCCAATATCATTTTAATACTACAAAAATAACGACCTTAGGCAGATAAGGTAAGAACTATATACTTCCTAAAAAGTTGTATCTCTCTTTACATTAAACTGCTTTGGAATGTAAATACATATATACATACATTAAAATATGCATACAATACAAAACGGTCCCTTATTTATATATTATATACAAAATTAATATTGCGACCATTGGATATTTTTCAAATCAATTGGTTCTTGCATCATCTCCCATAATGGAGACATTTCACGTAAACGTTCCACATGTTTGATGCATTTATCGGCAATATAACGACCCTCTTCAATGGTGGTGAAACGATCAATACAATCCTATAAAAATGTAACAATAAATTACTTTGAAATTAACTACACAATTCAGTACGGTAAGCTCGTATACCTTACTGAACTATGTGCCAAATCCTCATCAGTTCCAATCGCACGTAGTACGTACAAAGGTTCCAGTGATGCTGAAGTACATGCTGAGGCACCAGACATCACCACATCTTTTAAGGCCATCAGTAATGATAAATTTAATAAACCACTATACGTTTGCTCTGGACCACCATTACATATACCATGTGATAATCTTGAAGTGATGCGATCATATAAACGTTTCGAAAGAAAATCTATAAATTTCTTATCATATTCCATTTCCTGAGTGCAAGATCACATGCAGCACCAATTTTTTTTGTGGTAAAACAAAATCATCAAAATTACAAAAACCACATGAAAATTTTCAATTTCTTTTGCAAATATCTCTTGACAGACACCAAATATTTACCTTCGCCTTCGGATTATTGGTCGAGGTCAATACGCGTTTTCTACATCTCTCTCGATATTTTTGGACGCGTATTATCAGTGTCATGCTGTCGTATAGAATTACCAAGAGTTGATGCGCTGGAAACGTTGAAGAAATGATTCAGCTGCTATATGTAAATAAATAATAACAAAAAATTAAATATATATCATTTAAAAATCAGCTAATCACCTTCCTTTTCCGTCAAAAATATCTTTTTCCTCCAGCTTCATCGGCAAACCAACTTTTTATACTCAGTTGAGCAGAGCTCACAGAGTACATTAACATTGATTGGATAACGGTTGATTGTACAGGTATAAAGGAATCGAGATAGATATAGACTTCCATATATCAAAATCATCGGGATCGAAAAAAAATTTGATTGAGCCATGTCCGTCCGTCCGTCCGTCCGTCCATCGGTCCGTTAACACGATAACTTGAACAAATTTTGAGGTATCTTGGTGAAATTTGATATGTAGGTTCCTGAGCACTCATCTCAGATCGCTATTTAAAATGAACAATATCGGACTATAACCACGCCCACTTTTTCGATATCAAAAAATTTCGAAAAACCGAAAAAGTCCGATAATTCATTACCAAAGCACGGATAAAGCAATGAAACTTGGTAGGTGAGTTGAACTTATGACGCAGATAGAAAATTAGTAAAATTTTGGACAATGGGCGTGGCTCCGCCCCCCTTTACAAGAAGGTAATTTAAAATTTAGCAAGCTGTAATTTGGCAGTCATTGAATATGTCATGATGAAATTTGGCAGAACGTTACACCTATTATTATATGTATGCTCAATAAAAATTAGCAAAATCGGAGAACGATCACGCCCACTTTTAAAAAAAATTTTTTTTAAAGTCAAATTTTAACAAAAAATTGTATATCTTTACAGTATATAAGTAAATTATGTCAACATTCAACTCCATTAATGATATCGTGGCAACCAAAATGCAAAAATAAAAGAAAATTTCAAAATGGGCGTGGCTCAGCCCTTTTTCATTTAATTTTTCTAGGATACTTTTAATGCCATAAGTCGAACAGAATTTACCAATCCTTGTGAAATTTGGTAGGGGGCTTAGATTCTGGGACTATAACTGTTTTTTGTAAAAAGAGCCACGCCCATTTTATACACAGTCGACCGTCTGTCCCTCCGCTCGGCCGTTTAACACGATAACTTGAGCAAAAATCGATATATCTTTACTAAACTCAGTTCACGTACTTATTGAACTCACTTTGTATGGTATTAAAAATGGCCGAATCGACTATGACCACGCCCACTTTTTCGATATCAAAATTACCAAAAACGAATAATTCCATATTCTATACCAAATACGAAAAAAGGGATGAACATGGTATTTGGATTGGTTTATTGACGCAAACTATAACTAGAAAAAAACTTGTAAATGGTGTGACACCTACAATATTATAAAAAATATGTAAGGTAAAGAATGAAATGAAAAGTTCTGCAGGCGAAATAAAAAACCCTTGAAATCTTGGCACGAATACTGTTCGTTGTATTTATATATATAAATAAATTAGCGGTATCCAACAAGTGATGTTCTGGGTCACCTGGTCACTTTTGGTCGATGTCTGAAACGCCTCACGTATACACTACCACCCACTCCCTTTTAAAAGCCTCATTAATACCATTATGGGTATCAACATATCGTACAAACAATTCTAGAGTCACCCCTGGTCCACCTTTATGCCGATATCTCGAAAAGGCGTCCACCTATAGAACTAAGCCCCACACTCCCTTTTAAAATACTCATTAAACCTTTCGTTTGATACCCATATTGTACAAACGCATTCTAGAGTCACCCCTGGTCCACCTTTATGGCGATATCTCGAAAAGGCGTACACCTATAGAACTAAGGCCCACTCCCTTTTAAAATACTCATTAACACCTTTCATTTGATACCCATATCGTACAAAACATTCTAGAGTCACCCTGGTCCACCTTTATGGCGATATCTCGAAAAGGCGTCCACCTATAGAACTAAGACCACTCCCTTTTAAAATACCCTCATTAACACCTTCATTTGATACCCATATCGTACAAACGCATTCTAGAGTCACCCCTGGTCCACCTTTATGGCGATATCTCGAAAAGGCGTCCACCTATAGAACTAAGGCCCCACGCCCTTTTAAAATACTCATTAACACCTTTCGTTTGATACCCATATTGTACAAAACGCATTCTAGAGTCACCCCTGGTCCACCTTTATGGCGATATCTCGAAAAGGCGACCACCTATAGAACTAGCCACCACTCCCTTTTAAAACCTCATTAACACCTTTAATTGATACCCATATTGTACAAACACATTCTAGAGTCACCCCTGGTCCCCTTTATGGCGATATCTCGAAAAGGCGATCCACCTATAGAACTAAGCCCCACGCCCTTTTAAAATACTCATTAACACCTTTCGTTTGATACCCATATTGTACAAACACATTCTAGAGTCACCCCTGGTCCACCTTTATGGCGATATCTCGAAAAGGCGACCACCTATACAACTACCACCACTCCCTTTTAAAACCCTCATTAATACCTTTAATTTGATACCCATATCGTACAAACACATTCTAGAGTCACCCCTGGTCCACCTTTATGGCGATATCTCGAAAAGGCGTCCACCTATAGAACTAAGCCCCACGCCCTTTTAAAATACTCATTAACACCTTTCGTTTGATACCCATATTGTACAAACACATTCTAGAGTCACCCCTGGTCCACCTTTATGGCGATATCTCGAAAAGGCGTCCACCTATAGAACTAAGCCCCACGCCCTTTTAAAATACTCATTAACACCTTTCGTTTGATACCCATATTGTACAAACGCATTCTAGAGTCACCCCTGGTCCACCTTTATGCCGATATCTCGAAAGGCGACCACCTATACAACTACCACCACTCCCTTTTAAAACCCTCATTAATACCTTTAATTTGATACCCATATCGTACAAACACATTCTAGAGTCACCCCTGGTCCACCTTTATGGCGATATCTCGAAAAGGCGTCCACCTATAGAACTAAGCCCCACGCCCTTTTAAAATACTCATTAACACCTTTCGTTTGATACCCATATTGTACAAACGCATTCTAGAGTCACCCCTGGTCCACCTTTATGGCGATATCTCGAAAAGGCGTACCACCTATAGAACTAAGCACCCACGCCCTTTTAAAATACTCATTAACACCTTTCGTTTGATACCCATATTGTACAAACACATTCTAGAGTCACCCCTGGTCCACCTTTATGGCGATATCTCGAAAAGGCGACCACCTATACAACTACCACCACTCCCTTTTAAAACCCTCATTAATACCTTTCATTTGATACCCATATCGTACAAACGCATTCTAGAGTCACCCTGGTCCACCTTCATGGCGATATCTCGAAAAGGCGTCCACCTATAGAACTAAACCCCACGCCCTTTTGAAATACTCATTAACACCTTTCGTTTGATACCCATATTGTACAAACGCATTCTAGAGTCACCCCTGGTCCACCTTTATGGCGATATCTCGAAAAGGCGTCCACCTATAGAACTAAGGCCCACTCCCTTTTAAAATGCTCATTAACACCTTTCATTTGATACCCATATCGTACAAACACATTCTAGAGTCACCCCTGGTCCACCTTTATGGCGATATCTCGAAAAGGCGTCCACCTATAGAACTAAGGACCACTCCCTTTTAAAATACTCATTAACACCTTTCGTTTGATACCCATATTGTACAAACACATTCTAGAGTCACCCCTGGTCCACCTTTATGGCGATATCTCGAAAAGGCGTCCACCTATAGAACTAAGGCCCCACTCCCTTTTAAAATACTCATTAACACCTTTCGTTTGATACCCATATTGTACAAACACATTCTAGAGTCACCCCTGGTCCACCTTTATGCGATATCTCGAAAGGCGACCACCTATAGAACTACCACCACTCCCTTTTAAAAACCCTCATTAACACCTTTCATTTGATACCCATATCGTACAAACACATTCTAGAGTCACCCCTGGTCCACCTTTATGGCGATATCTCGAAAAGGCGTCCACCTATAGAACTAAGGCCCACTCCCTTTTAAAATACTCATTAACACCTTTCGTTTGATACCCATATTGTACAAACGCATTCTAGAGTCACACCCTGGTCCACCTTTATGCCGATATCTCGAAAAGGCGTCCACCTATACGAACTAACCCCACTCCCTTTTAAATACTCATTAATACCTTTCGTTTGATACCCATATTGTACAAACGCATTCTAGAGTCACCCCTGGTCCACCTTTATGGCGATATCTCGAAAAGGCGATCCACCTATAGAACTAAGCCCCACGCCCTTTTAAAATACTCATTAACACCTTTCGTTTGATACCCATATTGTACAAACGCATTCTAGAGTCACCCCTGGTCCACCTTTATGCCGATATCTCGAAAAGGCGACCACCTATACAACTACCACCACTCCCTTTTAAAACCCTCATTAATACCTTTAATTTGATACCCATATCGTACAAACACATTCTAGAGTCACCCCTGGTCCACCTTTATGGCGATATCTCGAAAAGGCGTCCACCTATAGAACTAAGGCCCCACGCCCTTTTAAAATACTCATTAACACCTTTCGTTTGATACCCATATTGTACAAACGCATTCTAGAGTCACCCCTGGTCCACCTTTATGCCGATATCTCGAAAAGGCGACCACCTATACAACTACCACCACTCCCTTTTAAAACCCTCATTAATACCTTTAATTTGATACCCATATCGTACAAACACATTCTAGAGTCACCCCTGGTCCACCTTTATGGCGATATCTCGAAAAGGCGTCCACCTATAGAACTAAGCCCCACGCCCTTTTAAAATACTCATTAACACCTTTCGTTTGATACCCATATTGTACAAACGCATTCTAGAGTCACCCCTGGTCCACCTTTATGCCGATATCTCGAAAAGGCGACCACCTATACAACTACCACCACTCCCTTTTAAAACCCTCATTAATACCTTTAATTTGATACCCATATCGTACAAACACATTCTAGAGTCACCCCTGGTCCACCTTTATGGCGATATCTCGAAAAGGCGTCCACCTATAGAACTAAGCCCCACGCCCTTTTAAAATACTCATTAACACCTTTCGTTTGATACCCATATTGTACAAACTCATTCTAGAGTCACCCCTGGTCCACCTTTATGCCGATATCTCGAAAAGGCGACCACCTATACAACTACCACCACTCCCTTTTAAAACCCTCATTAATACCTTTAATTTGATACCCATATCGTACAAACACATTCTAGAGTCACCCCTGGTCCACCTTTATGGCGATATCTCGAAAAGGCGCCACCTATAGAACTAAGCCCCACTCCCTTTTAAAATACTCATTAACACCTTTCGTTTGATACCCATATTGTACAAACGCATTCTAGAGTCACCCCTGGTCCACCTTTATGGCGATATCTCGAAAAGGCGTCCACCTATAGAACTAAGGCCCACTCCCTTTTAAAACCTCATTAACACCTTTCGTTTGATACCCATATGTACAAACACATTCTAGAGTCACCCCTGGTCCACCTTTATGGCGATATCTCGAAAAGGCGACCACCTATACAACTACCCACCACTCCCTTTTAAAACCCTCATTAATACCTTTAGATTGATACCCATATCGTACAAACATATTCTAGAGTCACCCCTGGTCCACCTTTATGGCGATATCTCGAAAAGGCGTCCACCTATAGAACTAAGCCCCACGCCCTTTTAAAATACTCATTAACACCTTTCGTTTGATACCCATATTGTACAAACGCATTCTAGAGTCACCCTGGTCCACCTTTATGCCGATATCTCGAAAAGGCGACCACCTATACAACTACCACCACTCCCTTTTAAAACCCTCATTAATACCTTTAATTTGATACCCATATCTGTACAAACACATTCTAGAGTCACCCCTGGTCCACCTTTATGGCGATATCTCGAAAAGGCGTCCACCTATAGAACTAAGCCCCACACCCTTTTGAAAATACTCATTAACACCTTTCGTTTGATACCCATATTGTACAAACGCATTCTAGAGTCACCCCTGGTCCACCTTTATGGCGATATCTCGAAAAGGCGTACACCTATAGAACTAAGCCCACTCCCTTTTAAAATGTCATTAACCCCTTTCATTTGATACCCATATCGTACAAAGAAATTCTAGGGTCACCCCTGGTCCACCTTTATGGCGATATCTCGAAAACGGCGTCCACCTATGGAACTAAGGATCACTCCCTTTTAAAATACTCATTAACACCTTTCGTTTGATACCCATATTGTACAAACGCATTCTAGAGTCACCCCTGGTCCACCTTTATGGCGATATCTCGAAAAGGCGTCCACCTATAGAACTAAGGCCCAGGCCCTTTTGAAATACTCATTAACACCTTTCGTTTGATACCCATATTGTACAAACGCATTCTAGAGTCACCCCTGGTCCACCTTTATGCCGATATCTCGAAAAGGCCACCACCTATACATCTACCACCACTCCCTTTTAAAACCCCTCATTAATACCTTTAATTTGATTCCCATATCGTACAAACATATTCTAGAGTCACCCCTGGTCCACCTTTATGGCGATATCTCGAAAAGGCGTCACCTATAGAACTAAGCCCCACTCCCTTTTAAAATGCTCATTAACACCTTTCATTTGATACCCATATCGTACAAAGAATTCTAGAGTCACCCCTGGTCCACCTTTATGGCGATATCTCGAAAGGCGTCCACCTATAGAACTAAGGCCCACTCCCTTTTAAAATACTCATTAACACCTTTCGTTTGATACCCATATTGTACAAACACATTCTAGAGTCACCCCTGGTCCACCTTTATGCCGATATCTCGAAAGGCGACCACCTATACAACTACCACCACTCCCTTTTAAAACCCTCATTAATACCTTTAATTTGATACCCATATCGTACAAACACATTCTAGAGTCACCCCTGGTCCACCTTTATGGCGATATCTCGAAAAGGCGTCCACCTATAGAACTAAGGCCCACTCCCTTTTAAAATACTCATTAACACCTTTCGTTTGATACCCATATTGTACAAACGCATTCTAGAGTCACACCCTGGTCCACCTTTATGCGATATCTCGAAAAGGCGTCCACCTATCGAACTAACCCCACGCCCTTTTGAAATACTCATTAACACCTTTCGTTTGATACCCATATTGTACAAACGCATTCTAGAGTCACCCCTGGTCCACCTTTATGGCGATATCTCGAAAAGGCGTCCACCTATAGAACTAAGGCCCACGCCCTTTTGAAATACTCATTAACACCTTTCGTTTGATACCCATATTGTACAAACGCATTCTAGAGTCACCCCTGGTCCACCTTTATGCCGATATCTCGAAAAGGCGTCCACCTATAGAACTAAGCACCACTCCCTTTTAAAATCCCTCATTAACACCTTTAGTTTGATACCCATATCGTACAAACACATTCTAGAGTCACCCTGGTCCACCTTTATGCCGATATCTCGAAAAGGCGACCACCTATACAACTACCACCACTCCCTTTTAAAACCCTCATTAATACCTTTAATTTGATACCCATATTGTACAAACACATTCTAGAGTCACCCCTGGTCCACCTTTATGCCGATATCTCGAAAAGGCGACCACCTATACAACTACCACCACTCCCTTTTAAAACCCTCATTAATACCTTTAGTTTGATACCCATATCGTACAAACACATTCTAGAGTCACCACTGGTCCACCTTTATGGCGATATCTCGAAAAGGCGTCCACCTATAGAACTAACCCCACGCCCTTTTAAAATACTCATTAACACCTTTCGTTTGATACCCATATTGTACAAACGCATTCTAGAGTCACCCCTGGTCCACCTTTATGGCGATATCTCGAAAAGGCGTCCACCTATAGAACTAAGCCCACTCCCTTTTAAAATACTCATTAACACCTTTCGTTTGATACCCATATTGTACAAACACATTCTAGAGTCACCCCTGGTCCACCTTTATGCCGATATCTCGAAAGGCGACCACCTATACAACTACCACCACTCCCTTTTAAAACCCTCATTAATACCTTTAATTTGATACCCATATCGTACAAACACATTCTAGAGTCACCCCTGGTCCACCTTTATGGCGATATCTCGAAAAGGCGTCCACCTATAGAACTAAGCCCCACGCCCTTTTAAAATACTCATTAACACCTTTCGTTTGATACCCATATTGTACAAACGCATTCTAGAGTCACCCCTGGTCCACCTTTATGCCGATATCTCGAAAGGCGACCACCTATACAACTACCACCACTCCCTTTTAAAACCCTCATTAATACCTTTAATTTGATACCCATATCGTACAAACACATTCTAGAGTCACCCCTGGTCCACCTTTATGGCGATATCTCGAAAAGGCGTCCACCTATAGAACTAAGCCCCACTCCCTTTTAAAATACTCATTAACACCTTTCGTTTGATACCCATATTGTACAAACGCATTCTAGAGTCACCCCTGGTCCACCTTTATGGCGATATCTCGAAAAGGCGTCCACCTATACGAACTAACCCCACTCCCTTTTAAATACTCATTAACACCTTTCGTTTGATACCCATATTGTACAAACGCATTCTAGAGTCACCCCTGGTCCACCTTTATGGCGATATCTCGAAAAGGCGTCCACCTATAGAACTAAGGCCCACGCCCTTTTGAAATACTCATTAACACCTTTCGTTTGATACCCATATTGTACAAACGCATTCTAGAGTCACCCCTGGTCCACCTTTATGCCGATATCTCGAAAAGGCGACCACCTATACAACTACCACCACTCCCTTTTAAAACCCTCATTAATACCTTTAATTTGATACCCATATCGTACAAACATATTCTAGAGTCACCCCTGGTCCACCTTTATGGCGATATCTCGAAAAGGCGTCCACCTATAGAACTAAGCCCACGCCCTTTTAAAATACTCATTAACACCTTTTGTTTGATACCCATATTGTACAAACGCATTCTAGAGTCACCCCTGGTCCACCTTTATGCCGATATCTCGAAAAGGCGACCACCTATACAACTACCACCACTCCCTTTTAAAACACTCATTAATACCTTTAATTTGATACCCATATCGTACAAACACATTCTAGAGTCACCCCTGGTCCACCTTTATGGCGATATCTCGAAAAGGCGTCCACCTATAGAACTAAACCCCACACCCTTTTGAAATACTCATTAACACCTTTCGTTTGATACCCATATTGTACAAACGCATTCTAGAGTCACCCCTGGTCCACCTTTATGGCGATATCTCGAAAAGGCGTACACCTATAGAACTAAGGCCCACTCCCTTTTAAAATGTTCATTAACCCCTTTCATTTGATACCCATATCGTACAAAGAAATTCTAGGGTCACCCCTGGTCCACCTTTATGGCGATATCTCGAAAACGGCGTCCACCTATGGAACTAAGGATCACTCCCTTTTAAAATACTCATTAACACCTTTCGTTTGATACCCATATTGTACAAACGCATTCTAGAGTCACCCCTGGTCCACCTTTATGGCGATATCTCGAAAAGGCGTCCACCTATAGAACTAAGGCCCACGCCCTTTTGAAATACTCATTAACACCTTTCGTTTGATACCCATATTGTACAAACGCATTCTAGAGTCACCCCTGGTCCACCTTTATGCCGATATCTCGAAAAGGCGACCACCTATACAACTACCACCACTCCCTTTTAAAACCCTCATTAATACCTTTAATTTGATACCCATATCGTACAAACAATTCTAGAGTCACCCCTGGTCCACCTTTATGGCGATATCTCGAAAAGGCGTCCACCTATAGAACTAAGCCCCACGCCCTTTTAAAATACTCATTAACACCTTTTGTTTGATACCCATATTGTACAAACGCATTCTAGAGTCACCCTGGTCCACCTTTATGCGATATCTCGAAAAGGCGACCACCTATACAACTACCACCACTCCCTTTTAAAACCCTCATTAATACCTTTAATTTGATACCCATATGTACAAACACATTCTAGAGTCACCCCTGGTCCACCTTTATGCGATATCTCGAAAAGGCGACCACCTATACAACTACCACCACTCCCTTTTAAAACCCTCATTAATACCTTTAATTTGATACCCATATCGTACAAACGCATTCTAGAGTCACCCCTGGTCCACCTTTATGGCGATATCTCGAAAAGGCGTCCACCTATAGAACTAAGGCCCACTCCCTTTTAAAATACTCATTAACACCTTTCGTTTGATACCCATATTGTACAAACGCATTCTAGAGTCACCCCTGGTCCACCTTTATGCCGATATCTCGAAAAGGCGACCACCTATACAACTACCACCACTCCCTTTTAAAACCCTCATTAATACCTTTAATTTGATACCCATATCGTACAAACACATTCTAGAGTCACCCCTGGTCCACCTTTATGGCGATATCTCGAAAAGGCGTCCACCTATAGAACTAAGCCCCACTCCCTTTTAAAATACTCATTAACACCTTTCGTTTGATACCCATATTGTACAAACGCATTCTAGAGTCACCCCTGGTCCACCTTTATGCCGATATCTCGAAAAGGCGACCACCTATAGAACTAACACCACTCCCTTTTAAAACCCTCATTAACACCTTTCATTTGATACCCATATCGTACAAACACATTCTAGAGTCACCCCTGGTCCACCTTTATGGCGATATCTCGAAAAGGCGTCCACCTATAGAACTAAGCCCCACGCCCTTTTAAAATACTCATTAACACCTTTCGTTTGATACCCATATCGTACAAACCATCTAGAGTCATCACCCCTGGTCCGCCTTTATGGCGATATCTCGAAGCGTCCACCTAGAGAACTAAGCGAACTCCCTTTAAAAATCTTTTTATACCCAGCTGTACTTGTACACATGGTATTATAACTTTGAGTGGATAACGGTGGTTATTAATCATAAATCTGAAATCGTTTAGACCTATCATAACAAAATTCGGCAGAGAAATTATCTTTACTATAAGGAATGCTTGAAAAAAATTAAAACAAAATCGGTTAAGGAACCACGCCCACTTTTATATAAAAGATTTTTAAAAGGGTTGTAGACGAAAATAATTAACCATGCCCACTTTATATAAATGACTTTAAAAAGGGTCGTAGGCAAAATAATAAGTTTAATCTTAGCGAAAATGGTCAATATAACAAGAAATGAGACAAAATTTAAATCTTGAAAAATGGCCGTGGCACTGCCCCTTTTTATACTCAGTTGAGCAGAGCTCACAGAGGTATATTAAGTTTGATTGGATAACGGTTGGTGTGTACATATCTATAAAGGAATCGAGATAGATATAGACTTCCATATATCAAAATAATCAGGATCGAAAAAAAATTTGATTGAGCCATGTCCGTCCGTCCGTCCGTTAACACGATAACTTGAGTAAATTTTGAGGTATCTTGATGAAATTTGGCATGTAGGTTCCTGAGCACTCATCTCAGATCGCTATTTAAAATGAACGATATCGGACTATAACCACGCCCACTTTTTCGATATCGAAAAATTCGAAAAACCGAAAAAGTGCAATAATTCATTACCAAAGACAGATAAAGCGACGAAATTTGGTAGGTGAGTTGAACTTATGACGCAGAATAGAAATTAGTAAATTTTGGACAATGGGGCGTGGCACCACCCACTTTTAAAAGAAGGTAATTTAAAACTTTTGCAAGCTGTAATTTGGCAGTCGTTGAAGATATCATGATGAAATTTGGCAGGAACGTACTCCTATTACTATATGTACGCTTAATAAAAATTAGCACAAACCGGAGAAGGACCACGCCCACTTTTAAAAAAAAATTTTTTAAGTAAAATTTTAACAAAAAATTTAATATCTTACAGTATATAAGTAAATTATGTCAACATCAACTCCAGTAATGATGTGGTGCAACAAATACAAAAATAAAAGAAAATTTCAAAATGGGCGTGGCTCCGCCCTTTTTCATTTAATTTGTCTAGGATACTTTTAACGCCCATAGTCGAACAAAAATTAACCAATCCTTTTGAAATTTGGTAGGGGCATAGATTTATGACGTTAACTGTTTTCTTTCTGCCACGATTAAGTTCTGCTGCGGGCATTATCTTCTACAGGTCTTTCCTAATCTTTAGAGTGCTGGTGGTGTTGCTCAAAGGTCATTTGGCAGAGCCCTTTTTAAGATTTAACATTTTGGCATAAATAATTTCCATTTGCATGGGAGGTGACACGACCCTTTTATAAATCGAAATTATTTTTAGCCTGTGGCCATCCTTGGAAACTTTATAAATGTTGCTTCAAATTTGGTTGTGATCGATTGATCCGTTCAGGACGTACCTACATACATAATTTCAATTTGGGGCTGCGATTTGCCAAAAAGCAAAACCTAATTGAAGTAAAAATATAATTTTATTCTCAACCTATTTATCTTTGTCGGTCAAATGAAAACTTTATTTCTCATGCATTATTCATCCCTTGACTCATTTACGCATTCCTGTATGAGTACTGTTGAACTTCATTTTGCCTTCATCATCCCAAGCGCATATCTGCATGCAGCCTTTACTGCCATTTCGTCAGGCTTCCTTTTTTATGTGGAGTATTTACATTTAAAAGAAGATACTATGTAAGTTTTTATCATCAAATAAAGAAATCAATTTATTTATCAACAAATCTTTATTGTGTAAATAAGTAAGTATTGCTATGCTTGCATGTGTGAGCAAAGCTACTACGCGAATGAAATACTTTGTATGGAAGATGTATAAGTATGAGAGCGCTCACTTATAAGCACGATTTGAGGAAACATTAAAAATGTACAAAGTGTCATGAACTTATTTAAAAAGGGACATATGGTACAATAGAAACGTCGTCTTCAATATTTTCTACGTACCTTTGCGTTTTCGATTACGTCAAACTTATTTAGCATATTTTTACAAATTTACGTGTTTGTTGTGAGTTGGCTTCCCCTTACGTATCTGTACCAACTTATTTATTGGCAGAGGTAATAACAAAGGAAATTTTGGGAAAAAATAAATCATTGTCGCAAAATATGTATTGAAACGGGTTTTTTCCTGAACACCCACAACTTACTTCTTTCCTGTTTTGTCAAATATATAAAATGTATTATTTTGTGTTTGAATATTTAAACTTTGTATATGTGCCAAATACTATTTCGAAAACGACTCGAAAAAATTTGAATTAAATTTGGTACGTAGACGGAATATCACATTTTACGACTTTCAACCAAGGTGCTGCCACTAAGAATGGGTTTGCAATTTCCAAGTGAGGTTGCCACCTACCTACCATTCAACAGAACTTTGCTGTTAACACTCCGATTAACGTGGATAGATGGTTTTGGAAGAAGGTGAACCCTTGTGGGCCGCCGAGTGCTTACAGTAAACAACTGACCAAACGGAAATTTAGTTGCCAACTGTCTGCTTGGACCAAGAAATCAGCATGGTAACTATGACAGGGATATTATTATTATTATTACTAGGCCTGGAAGCACTGTGACCTCTATGCAGATCTATTGTGCACGACCTTTCAGCCTAATTTTGTATGTGGAGGCTTTTGATGTATCTAAGTACCTCTTCAGGTTCTTACTCCATATCACATAGGGCATTAAGAGTCACACCATCTAGAAGGGAGAGACTCTGCCTAGCCGGAGCGGCGAATTTGCAGAGGATATGAACCGGCGTTTCATTCTCCAGCCCACAGGAACGACAAATTTGAGTATCGGATAGATTTAACTTACTTAGGTGATATCGTAGGCTACAGTGTCCCGTATAGTACCCAGTGAGAGCTCTTAGATCCTCCCTGCTTAGATTAATGAGTTTGTCTGATATTTTCGTTGCCGGAAGTATAAACAGTTTGGCTGTCTTTGCCCTGGGCAGTCAAGTAAGTGATGTCTGAATTATTCAGTTTCCCAATTACTTATAGTTTCCCTGGTGTGTGCTTTTGTAAGTCCAAAGAAGGGCTCTGGACCATAGAATGCTGCTATAGCATCCTGCTTTGCTATGTAATCTGCATGTTCATTAACTTCATATCCCTGATGTCCGGGAACCCATCTTAACAAAATCTTGTTTTTGGCTCCCAGGTCATTAAGGATTTCAGTGCAGCCATCCACTAGCTTAGATGTAACTGTGTAGGATTTCAAGGCACGCAGGGCCGCCTGGCTGCCCGCATAATGTAGGCGCTCTTCGATGTTGAGCCTCTCCGAAAACATTCTCTTCCACAGACCTCTTTTGCATGGATTTCCGCCTGAAATATGGTAGGATAGCATCCCATTGGTATCGATTTCTTGAAGATCGGCCCATAGATGCCAGCTCCCATTCTTCCGTCATCGAATTTCGGTCCATACGTGAACCAGACCTCTGAGTCAGGGTCATTATAGGGATTCCCTGTTTCCCGATGGGTCCTGTCCACAATGGACATTTCAAAGTTCCGTGAGATTGTGAGCTTAGGGGACATTACGTCACGCAGTTGTAATGTGGGATTTCCTATGAATTTTGTTTATTACTTTAATATGCCAAATCATGTTTCCTGGCTTCAACTCTGAAATATTTGGAAGTTTTAGTTCGCCTAGTGTTGCCTCTTTTTCTATCAGAATAGGGAAGGTATGTATTCCCACTAAAGCACCAAGTGCATCAGAAGGGGACGTTCTCACCGCACCCGTTATGCCAGTGCAAGCTAGTCGATGCAGTTTTGCTTAGTTTTGCTGTTGCCATTCTTTGCGTCGCCTTCTGCCACCAAAATAGGGAAGCATAGTGACTATTGGCCTTACAACAGTATTAAATGTTCAGTACACAAATGTCCAGTATACCATTTTTGGAGATATCCCCCATGTATTGCCGTGATAGGGATATCTTCAGGCCCTAATACCCAACTAAGTTCATCAAAATGTAGTGTGCTGACACTGCGAGTGAGGTCAACCCCTTTATATTATTATAATTATAATAATGTATATTATTAAGCTTGTATTCAGCGTGAGGAAGCCAGATTGCGCTTATTGCCAGTGTAGATGTACTATAAATAGTCCCGCTTATTCCAATCATCGCCAACCGCTACGCCCCCTCAATCCTTTTGACCGTGGCGGAAATGTCTGTTATTGCCCACTATACCCGAACTCTGTACAAGAGAATGGGCTTGACCACCATAAAATACAGCCAGCGTACCATACTTTGTAAGAGCCCCAGCGTTTGCCGCCCGCTACTCAATAACAATACAAGAGAACCGAAAACTTATTACTCTTTCATTCACGTTAAGCTTCCATGAAAGTTTGCTGACAACAATAACGGCAATAAATGTTAGTCTGATTTCAGAAAATAGCGTGCCTTCTCTTTAATAGAACTGGCTGTGTTTAACTAGAGTTGAGCTCACCATTAACACAGCAAAATGTAAGTTTGCACATACACAAATTGAGTTCCTCGGTCATACGGTCACGACGCACGGCATCAAACCGCTACACGAGAAAGTGCAGGCGATCAGCAACTTTCCCTTGCCCAAAGCCGCCAAAGAGTTACGTCGGTTTCTGGCAATGATAAACTTTTTTTCGTCGTTTTTTGCCAAACGCAGTTTATCACCAAATACCACTCGTAAAACTAATTCCCGGCAACAAAAGAAACCGACAAAACTCGAAATAAATGGACTGACGATACAATTCAGCACTTCAA
>JARSSU010036508.1:0-15516 GCA_029619165.1 Eurosta solidaginis | reverse complement strand
TGTACTATTCCTGAAATCTATAAGAAAAAGTTTTTGTTTATTTTTTATTCACAAGACTCAATTAGGTATAAACAGCGGCTGGTGAAGACGTCTGACCGCCCTAGGCTAATAATTAGGACGCGCCCCCATCATGTAAAAAAGACGAGAGGCAGGCATCATACAAGTGAAACGTTTTTGCGTTTGCAAATCTTTCTACTATTTTCTCAAATTGAATAGCTTGTAAAAAATCACTTTCTATGTACATTGGCGAGAGCGCTGTACGTTTTTGCTTCCGGAGCGCGGAGCACAATTAATTTTTACTCTTTTAAGTGCTGAAAATTACCTTTCGCCGCTGCAGTTGGTAACACTCATTGCCAAAAAAATTCTTAATATTATCTCCACATTCGGGAACATGCATGCAATATTAAAACTTTTTATTAACTGCAACAAACCCTTAGGTGTTCTGCGCTAAATGGACGCATTCTTCTGCAAAAGTTTCTTCTAAATCAGTGGCATATAGTGGTTTTAACTCATTTGCTTTGCTTCTAATAAATTCGCTGTCATCTAGTTCATGCAATTGCCATAAGAAACCAAACTTTGTGTTTACTGTATTATAAATAATTTGCCGGTTTTGTAAGTGCACTTGAAGACAATCAATGGCTGCATGATAATTATCAAAGATGAAAGATCGCCTCCTTTCTAACTCATCGGTTATAGAGGATGACAAGTACGATGGAGAACCTATGCCTTTTTGACCAAATCTCACCAAATGTTCAGCTATGAAATGATGAAATTTAGATATAAGCTCAATACATCCAAGAAAATTTCCGTTTAGTGCAGATCAAATAATCTCATTTTGACCGTGAAATGGAAGCCCACGAGAAGCTAAAAACTTATTTGTTCCTTTACACGTACTAAGACATTTCGCCAATAAGTTATTTCTTCATTATAATGTTTGACTATTTGCGTATCCAATCGTTGTAAAAGTTTTCCTCTACATACATATTGTCCCAAACATTTACGATGATCCGGAGAATTGTCGTGATCAGTTATTAACAAGTTCTATCTCAAACATATTTCTCGACAGAAATCTTTTTTGATTTTTAACACGCTTTTATTAGCTTGGCCTGTATGTAACGGAATCTTTGAGCTTAATTTTCAGCGGTTTCTAGAAGTCTGATTAATTTGAAACTTTGCATACGTATCAAGCACCGATGACAATGCATTAATGTGATGGTGCGGTGACATAAGATCAACGGCCATAAGGTCATAAGGTCAATTGGCCTTGTTACCACTTTGAATGGCCATAAGTTTGATTGAAACTTTGCACACGTATCAAGGCTCGATAACAATGCAATAATGTGATGGTGGGGTGACGTAAGGTCAATTGAACTTATGACCACCCCAAATGGTCATAGATTTGAAATTTTGCACATGAATAATGAATAATGATAGAAGTGGATGCATGGCACATCTACGAAAGAGCATACTGGACCCCCTTTTAACACGCTTTTATTAGCTTGGCCTGTATCTATCTATGTATCTATGTATCCATGTATATATGTTATGGAATCTGGAGTGGAGCCGAGAGCCCCGGTAATGCAGAGCTCCGAACTGCATTGCACCCCTTGAAGCATTTTAAGATAGGTACTTTTAGCTAGTGCAGGCCACCAGACCAAGGCACCATAAAGAATAATCGGGGACACAATGGCTGTGTATATCCAGTAGGTCACCTTAGGGGAGAATTCCCTGGAGGTGCCAATTGCCCTCTTGCAGGTGAACAGCTCTGCTGCTGCCTTCTTGGATCGCTCCACTATATGGTCACTCCATAATAACGGAGTGCCTCTGCCGACCGCTCTGCGGATCTCGAATCCACCTAGCTCAGTTTTAATATGCCTACGCGTAAGCAGATTGTATATAAAATCCACCAGGCACGCGTCAACCCCATATCGGCCAGCGCCGAGGTGATGGCCTCAGGGAGAACGTTGTTGAAGGCACCCGCTATATCGAGAAATGCCACCAGTGTGTATTGCTTGAGGTCAAGTGACCTTTCGATAACGGATACCAGTGAGTGCAAGGCCGTGTCAGTTGACCTACCCTTAGTATAGGCATGTTGAGCTTGCGAAAGAAGAGATGGCTCAATCCTCCTCCTGATGTAGTCCTCTAGGAGTCTTTCGAGTACTTTTAGCAGAAGAGAAGATAAGCTTATAGGCCTATAATCATTTGGTTTAGAGTGGGGGTTTTCCCTGCCTTGGGGATAAAGACCACGTTGACTTCTCTCCATGATGCTGGTACGTAATTGAGCCTAAGACAACCTACAAACATCCCTTTTATCCAGGGCCTTATAAGTTCGGCAGTATACTGTAGCTGAGCCGGAAAAATTCCCTCCGGCCCCGGCTATTTATAGGGCTTGAAGGTCTGTAAAGCCCAATCAATCTTTTTTCATATGTGATTTCGCTTATTAGCTGCCCATCCGGCCTTTGGACGTAATCCTGGAGCAGCTCCAGGATGTCAGCTGGGTCCGTTGGCGTCACTGGAACCCAGACAATAGCCCTTGGTCGTAAGGGGATATCACGCGCCTCCACTACCTCGAGGCGCGCCTGGCTATACCACCCCTATCAGCGTGACGGCGGATCTATAGAGGTTTACCGACCTGGCGTCGTCACAAGCAATTAGCTGGACATTGCCCTAGAAGCACCCTGCGTCTGTGTAAGATGGCGGTGGAACAGGGTTGTCTTTCTTAACCTTAACGGCCATCGTAGCGAGCGCGGCCTCGATCCAGTTCCACTGTTGTTTTCTGGATCCTGACATCTTCGCTGCTCTCGTCTATAATGCCAATGGTCTGCCGACGCTTGGCAGTTTCGGCGAAAGACCGCGCCCAGCCTCCCTGCATCTTGGCCCTTTTCGGTGCCGTGGGGTTGGATTCACCTATGCACCGCTGGCGTTTCGAGGTTTCATCACTCTCGACTAAAACTTTTAAAATTACTTGAACTAAAAAATTAAAAATAAATAATAAATAATAAAAAAACTAAAAAAATACGCTTTTATAGCAAACCGAACTAAAAAATAGAAAATAATTTTCAATTAAAAAGAGTTTATGTAACAGTAGTAGAAGGTCAAACAAACGTTTATAGTTAATCACCTCAAAATAAAGTTATAATAAAATTTAAGTTATTAAAGAATAATTTAATTCAGAGTAAAAAGCGTGATTCCGCGATGGTGCTCAAAATCTCGCCAGCATCCGCTATGCCGTCTGGTACCCAGGCCCAGGCTCTAGGTCCGTTCGGAATTTCTTCCAAACCGACCGCTTCCAAGGTGGCCCCAAGCCACTGCTGTCCTACCGAAGCTATGGCGAGTTTATAGAGCTTGCACGAGCGCTCGTCGTCGCAGGAAATAAGTTTGACCCTGCCCTGGTACCAGGTGGCATCACGGATAGTGGGAGCCGGCCCCGGGTACTTGGTCATGATGCTCTCAAAGGTCTTGAGAAGGCCATTAAGGACATCCTTCCAGTTATCCGGAGTCATGTTCCCATCCAGATGACCGCGGTTCAAAACCGCCAGCGTAATGTTGTCCTTAGCCACCTCGCTGAAGGTTTTGGTAAGAGCAGGGGGAGTAGAGGCCGAAGGCCTCTGCCTTTTGGAAGCGCTCGAGGCATTTCTCATAGACCTTTGTCTCTTAAAGACCGGCATCTTCGGGTCAGAAGGTTGCTTGGTGGCAGAAGAGATAGGCGCAGTACCTTGGTGGGTGGGGTTGTTACTGCAGCTCTTCTTGGCAGCAATAATCTTCCTGGCCCAGGCCAGAGAACTTTTTTGCTCTGCCGTCAAATTGTCGCTGGGAGAGTTGCCAAGTCTCTCAACGATTTGGGCGGCGTTGCGAATGTTCTGCTGCTTGCGGACCGAAACGGGGGTTCGCTTATTCGCCTTGGATCCCTCAAGTGGTTCAGCCGGCTTGCGGGATAGCTTTGCGGTGGAGGCAGTTCTTTTGTTTGTTTAGGACTTAGTGCTGTTTCCACCCACCTGCTGACGAGAGGTGCCCAGTACGGGCATGGGACGGGCCTACTGTACTTGCTCAGTCGGATGCTGCTTTCGCTCTTTGGGGCTAGCTTTGCCGACTGCCACGGGTTGGACTTGCCCTCAAGGGGTTTAGTCCTTCCGCTAGCTTGCACAGGTGGCCGAATAGTACTTTGGTGCCGTGAAGGCTTGTCGGCGCCGTCTGTGCGGTTCCCGACGGATTGAGTACTTCTTTAACGCCTAGTCCAAGGGCGGCATCTTTTCCCTTGCAGGGATCCGAGGCTTGGTTTTTTTATTCATCATTACTGGTTCGTCGGCTGCCTACTAAGGTGAGACCGTTCGGCAGCTTGAAAAGAAAGGGATAGGGGAAACTATGCGATTGACTGCGGTAGAGCCCCATACTGCAGCAAGTGGCCGTTACTCCCGGAGGTGGACCGGTATCCGGGAGGCTCCGTAAAAATACAGTCGGATGCCCTTGACTGCAAACCATCCAATGGGCACGGAAACGCATAACACCCTGGATTAGGGGTGGACCACCTTTTCAACTGGGCGTAGTGCGGTTCCCACCTTGAGGCCACGTTTAAAAACCATTTCCATATGCCTGAGCTATTAAGGATCTGGGGCACAAATGGAAATAATTCCTAAACTTAGCTAGCACTACCCTGGAAGGGGAAACTGTTGTGGATACTTCGTTTACTATCTACAAGAAGATGGTAGTGCTTTAAAAAGTCGGAACCGACATCGGCTAGAATGAACGTCCATAAAAAATTACTCCCTTAGCCAAGAGATAGCCGTGGTAGCTTTTCGCCATATGTTTTTATAGGTGATCCGTTTTCGGCATAGAGATTCGTCGAGCTTACATTTTTGAATGTCTTGTTCGTTGATTATTTTCAGATCTGCCCGCCTTATCCGAAATTTGTATTAGTTTTTTGGCTTTGATTGTTCATACGTGCAGGGTGTCCGACATTTACGGGCATTTTCCCCATGTGCTTGATGATGCCAGCAGTGATCTTCCTTCGCCCGTTTATGTGTATCTACGCGGCTACGACGTCGTGACGAGATTGAACGTGACCGATTACGATGATTGCCTTTTTGCATTAACTTTTCGAACTTCATTTCGAAGCGCTCGATACGTTTACCTATTTGGGAATCCGATGGATCTCCGGTACTAAGCGCACCAACAACTGCCATTCCAAAATTTTATCGGCCAGCTTTGGAAGTTCTGGCAGTTCAGCATCTGATGCTTGCAAAATGGCTCATGCCTGCGCCGTCAGCCGCTGTAGCCAAAGTGATTTCAGAAATTCGCTACCAACTTTGCCCTTAGCAAGGTGCTTAATTCGCTGTAAAGTTGCGTTGGTCGCTTATCTCCTAAGTCTATTTCCAAAAGCAGCTTTTGCGTTTTCTTTTGTTCGCTCTCGCAAAGCGTTCTATAATACGTGTTTTGAGGTTATGATATTTGCCAGTCTCAGGGGGGCTTAAAATGGCGTCGGTAATTTGCGCTAGAACATATGGCTATAGCGGCAACTACAGTGTTAAATTTAGAAATGTCGATGGACGCCCCTGCCTGCCCGTTGACCATTTCGTTTGCTTTCTCTCAAAATATTTGCGGATCTAAGATCAAAAGAAAAAAGGGAAGATGTCATTGTCAGCGATCTTACATAAGTATCGGATCCTTGCGTTATCGATAACGCTGCGCATTAGGTGAAATTTGCATTTGGTGAAATTTGAAGCTTACAGCTGTTAAAATGGGGCAGTAATTACGAAAAGTTTCTTATCTGAACGATCGGTTGTGGATACCCCCTATATATACGACCGTTCTCATCCATTTTTTCTGACAACAATATGTACAATATACGAAATTATATAGTGAAGCTTGAAGCTTCAATCTGATAAATTGAGGAAGATATGACAAAAATCCTCTTTTTCTGAAAAATCGGTTGTATAGAGGATATATGCTATAGTGGTCCGATCCGGCCGGTTCCGTCAAGTGTCTAATCGGACACCCAAATACACCCGCTCACCATATTTTATCAAGATATCTCAAAAATTGTGGGACTAGTTTGCATACAAACAGACAAAGGGACAGACGGACATGGATAAATCAACTCTGCTCGTCATCCTGATTATTTCGGAAACCTAATGGTGGGTCTACCTATTTTCCTTTAAGGACTTACAATTTTGAGATTCGTGGCAAAGTTAATATACCATTTCATTTTCATTAAAAGTATAAAAATACGGCTATTGTACAAATATCTAATTAATAACAAAATTCAACTCTGCGAATACATATATAAACAACTCATTACTAGGAAATTTACTTTTGAAAAACTAAAACAAGTGTTTCGATCAAGTTGAACTCATTTCATTTCGTAGAAATATGCATAAGTACCTTAAAAATTTGTTTGCTCAACTAATTAACGATTTTTTTACTATTCTTGAAATCTATAGGAAAAAGCTGTTTATTTGGCAGCGATTTAGTTCACCACCCCCCGTGTTCGGGGTTAAACTTGGTATCAAGGAGAGGGAGTTCTCCCGATCACAAATATATATATTTTAAAGTGCTCAAACTTATAATTTAAAAGTTATTTGTTGTATAAATTTGAAAATTTCTATACAACTTTTATATGTGTATACGTATATATATATATTATGACATTACAAATCTGTCATGCCACATCTAAAAAACACCAAGTATAATAAGTGAGGTCTTACCATATTCATATCCATAAATTAACAGTAGTAGTAGTATTGGATTCTGGGCTCCTACCCCCTATTATTATTTTATGGTGCAGTTGGTTCGTCTTCGTTGTAAAAATTGGTCTGATTTTACACGCTTTAGAGGAAAAGTATTCTACTCAGAAATACTGTGGTTCGCGAGGGCCGTGTTGGACCGGCTAAGGGTTATTTTTTTATAAAAGCCGCCGAAGGCCGCCTGCGCGGAAAGGTGTCCTACTTAGAATATTTTTTGTCGGCACCACTGATTGATTTTGCATGGCAGCGTCTAGTATTTATGGAGACAAGAAATTAGCACGAAGATCCATTCGTGATATTAATTGGGGCAATTAAATATACGTGCATTCCATAAAAATGTATATTTTCCTTTTTCGTTATTAACTGAAAGGTGGTAAAGTAATATTATATTTATATTTGTTTTTTGTTTTTTTTTGTTGATGTAGCAGCACAGCTTTGTAATGTCATCAATAATATATATATATACTAGAAGACCCGGCAGACGTTGTCCTGCCCTAAATTTGGCAAATCTGCATACAGTTTAATAAGCTTTTTTTATCTGAATCTGCCCTCCCCCCTCTTAACTTTTTCCTAATCCTTTTATTCACTCCTCCCTCCGTCGTTTTCGCTTCATCTATCTCCATCTTCATCTCATTCTATCTCTTTCTCAATCTCCTTTTCTCTTCTCTCAATTTCTTCTCATTCTTCTGCATCCCTTATTGCCTGTCCCAGAAGGTGGTATGTACTTTATTCCAGTCCCAGTCCCAGTCCCATTCCGAGTATCAGTCCCAGTCCTAGTCCTAATCCCAGTCCCAGTCCGTCTCTGGATAATATATTACTCTGTACTAAAGCACTCATCAACAGCTTTCATTTGACATCAATATTCTATAAACACATTCTAGGGGTACCCGGGTCCACTTTTTGGCCTATAGCTCGAGACCCTAGTCACCCAGGGATATGAAAATTACCCTCTAATAAAGCACTCATCAACAGCTTTCATTTGATATCCACATTCTATAACACATTCTAGGGTACCCGGGTCCACGTTTTGGCCTATATCTCGAGACCCTAGCCACCCAGGGGTATGAAAATTACCCTCTACTAAAGCACCCATCAACAGCTTTCATTTAATATCCATATTCTATAAACACACTCTATGGGTACCCGGGTCCACGTTTGGCCTATATCTCGAGACCCTAGCCCACCCAGGGGGTATGAAAATTACCCTCTACTAAAACACTCATCAACAGCTTTCATTTGATATCAATATTCTATAAACACATTCTAGGGGTACCCGGGTCCACGTTTTGGCCTATATCTCGAGACCCTAGGCACCCAGGGGTATGAAAATTGCCCTCTAATAAAGCACTCATCAACAGCTTTCATTTGATATCCACAGTCTATAAACACATTCTAGGGGTACCCGGGTCCACGTTTTGGCCTATATCTAGAGACCCTAGTCACCCAGGGGATAAAAATTACTCTCTACTAAACCACCCATCAGCAGCTTTCATTTGATATCAATATTCTATAAACACATTCTAGGGTACCCGGGTCCACGTTTTGGCCTATATCTCGAGACCCTAGCCACCCATGGGTATGAAAATTACCCTCTACTAAAACACCCATCAACAGCTTTCATTTGATATCCATATTCTATAAACACACTCTAGGGGTACCCTGGTCCACGTTTTGGCCTATATCTCGAGACCCTAGTCACCCAGTCACCTATCCTATAATTCAAGTTAGATCAAACTACACATGGGGTGCAAAACAAATTCAAAATCGGTTCAGTAGTTTAGGAGTCCATTGGCCTCAATTGTGTGATACGTGTTTTTTATATATTAAGATATATAAATGTACATGTTGCTACAAAAGCGCGATTGATTTAATAAAAACATTCATATTAAGTAAAACCAATGTAAACATGATATGTGAAATATACAAAAATGCAATTTAAGTGTATCGTTGCCAATTTATATAGATATGTATGTTGATAAAGGTTTTGATAGATGTGTAAATTGTAAGTGAAAGTACTATAGAAATTTGCTAAATTTGCAAACTTTAACAACAAATAACTTGTAAACTATAAGTCTGCGCACTTCAAGTTATATATATTTGTGATCAGGAAAGCCCCCTCTTTCACCATAAAAAACCTTTTTTTTATATGAAGGGGGTGCTATTCTAAAATTTTCCCGTTTATTTTTTATTGACAAGACCCAATTAAGTATAAATCGCGTCAACAAAATTTATCTCGTAGTACTTTATACTTAAAAGCAGTTTGAAAACAGATACAACTATTTAAGTGGACCCTTTGTTCTTTTCTGTATTTATTCTTTAAAAATGCGGCTATCGTACACATATCTAATTAATAGCACAATTCAAGTCTGCGAATACATATATAAACAACTCATTACTAGGAAATTTTCTTTTGAAAAACTAAAACAAGTGTTTCGATCAAGCTGAACTCATTTCATTTCGTAGAAATATGCATAAGTACCTTAAAAAATTTGTTTGTTCAACTAATTACAAGACTTTTTTTTCTACTATTCCTGAAATCTATAAGAAAAAGTTTATGTTTATTTTTTATTCACAAGACCTAATTAGGTATAAATCGCAACAACAAAATTTATCACGTAGTACTTCATACCTAAAAGCAGTTTGAAGACAGATAAAACTAACTAACTGGACCCCTTTGTTCTTTTCTGTATTTACTCATTAAAAATACGGCTATTGTACACATATCTAATTACTAATACAAGTAAACTCTGCGAATACATATTGTAACGAATTTAGTGCAATTCCGCTTATTTACAACCTTCTACTAACGTTCGTATCGCTAAGCTGTTGAATAAATAACTCCAATATTCAATAATGCAAAATGGTATTTATTATACTACTTTGAAAATACTTCACAATAACACTTGTACTTCGCAACTGATAGCGTGCTTAAATCAAACTGATTGCTGCTTACTCAGCTTTCGCTTCTTTATACTCTCTGCTGTCTCTTTCGCATACTTCTAGACGTTTCTTCTTCTAGAATTTACTACTAGGTTACCAGCTATAAACTACAGCACGTTTATAGCACTCGCATAGCCATATGCGCGTGTATATGTGAGTAATACTTCAACCGATGATTGCATACTTTTGTGGGTATTTCAGATATGCATGTGTAGTTTATAGTCTCTCGCATAGCCATATGCGCTTATATATGTGAGTGATACTTTCACCGATGATTGCATACTTTTTTGAGTATATTTCCGCTGCTGTACATATGTGTATACATAACGATTGATTTGTTTGTGTACATACAAGTGACTGCTTAGTATCGGCTTAGAGATGATAGTATCCCTTAGTGTTGCTAATATTCGTCACACTGCCCTCCACCTAAGTTTGATCGTCCCGATCAGACAAATTTTTCGGTCTACACGCTGCCAGCCTTTCCGAATGAACCACTTTCATTTTTTTTGTGGTTTGCCAATGGTTTGTATGCGGCAAACTACATCGTTGATTCGGTTTATAACTTTGTATGGGCCTTCCCAATTACACTGCAATTTCGGGGACAAACCTTTTTTTCGTTGTGGGTTGTATAACAGCACCAAATCTCCTTCCTGAAAACCTTCCGAATAAATTGTTTTATCGTATATGGCTTTCATCTTGTCACTCATAATCTTTGTTCGTTGCCTTACAAGATCGTGTATTTCTCTCAGCTCTTCTTCCAAGGAAACCAGTGGATTTCTTGAAATTTCTCTACCCATCGGTATCTATCCCAAGCTTCAAATCACCGAGAGTTTCGCCCGTTGTCTAATGCACTGCCGATCGGTAAGCCATCAAGAATAATGATATGTGTGTATCCCACTACTTATGTACTTGTCTACTGCTTTCCTTAAATGCTCCTCAAAGATCCTATTGAAACGTTCCACCATACCATCGGACTGAGATGCAATGCAGTTGTCCGTGTTTTTCGAATACCCAACGATTTACACATTTCTTGGAACACAGCTGATTCAAAATTCCTGCCTTGGTCAGAATGTAACTGCATTGGTACACCATACTTTGTAACCCAATCGTTTGTAACCACTTCTGCTACTGTTTCCGCTTCTTGATTTGGGATTGGGTATACCTCTGGCTATTTGCTGAAATAATCCATAACAACCAGTACATATTTGTTTCCGCAGTTGGTAGTAGGAAACGGACCTGCGACATCCATAGCGATCCCTTCAAATGGTGAACCTGAGTTATATTGCTTCTTCTGGCCGTGACTTCGGGGTTTGGGCCCTTTCGCTCTGCTGCAAACCTCGTAGTTCGCAATCCACTCAGTGACCGACTGACGGCAACCAACCCAATAGAATCTCTGTTTGTAATTCCAAGATGACCTCCGCTTGGACCATTATGCAGCTCGCTGAGCACAACAGGAATCCTCTTTCTGGGAACAACTATAAGTTTCTTCTTGCATTGACCATCCGCACTCTCCCATACCCGATGCAAGGAACCGGATATAAATTCTAAACTGTTCCACTGTGCCCAATATGACTTCGCAATGGGACTCTCTGCTGACATATCCTCTCTATTTGGTCTTTCATTTTGTTCGAGCTCTTGCATAACATGTGACAGATAAATATCTTCTAGCTGACACTTCCTTAGTTGTTCCTTGTCCCATTTATCCGTGCATGTTATAGTCATTAGCCGGATATCTATAATGTCTTCTTTAGCCGCTGCCTTTGAACAGTACTTGCATTCCAAACTACATGGTCTTCGTGGCATTCCATCAGCATTTCCATGGGTGCTACCATCCTTTTTCTTTACAAGTACTACCGATGAGTTCCGTGGACTATCTGATGGTTCGATGACGCCGCTGTCGCTCATTTCTTGTACGCTTTGACTCACAACTTCCCACTTCGCCAGTGGAACACTACGTGGAGCTTGACGTATCGGCCTCGCGTCTCCAGTGTCAATTTGATGTTTCACAACATTGGTGCGGCCTGGTTTGGAACCATCCTGGTCAAATATGTTCGCGTGTTTTAGGAGCAGTTGTTTTGCCTTACTCTGATAGTCTTCCTCTAGCCCCTGCGTCCATGCCGTGATGTCATTTGAAAGATCAGTCTTACTAGATGAAACATGTTCCTGGAGCTGTTCACAGTTAATAACTACTTCAGCTTCTTGGCATCTTCCCAAAATAGCTCATTTGGTCAGTTTGAGTGGTGACTTGAACTCATTGAGTACTCTTACCGGAATACGTCCATCTTGTTTTGTCATAGCCAGGCTATTTCCTACAAGTATGTTCGGTGTTGATTTGTTTGCTGCTTCGACAACCCACAATTTGTTTGTCCCACAATCTCCATCAACCTTTGCCCAGATTACTGCTTCGGATTTTGGTGGTATTTGCTGACTCTCTTCCACCAGCACTCGTTTACTGCTGTAGTCTCTCTCGTAGCCGAAATTAAGTGGCATATTCATGTTCTTATATCGCATCGTCTTGCTTTGCATGTCGATCTTGATGCCTTCGTCGATTAAAAAGTCCACTCCAATTATGATTTCATCAACGATCTCTGCCACTATAAAATTATGTACTACCGTGACGTTTCCAATTGCGACTTCACATGATACTTCTCCTAGAGCAGTGGTGTCTTCTCCAGTGGCTGTACCCAATCTTGCTCCATGCAATGGTATTATCTTTTGTTGACTAAATCCGCTCGAATGATGGAATGAGATGCACCCGTATCTACAGTCAGTAAACGTTCCTTTCCATCCACATGTCCTCCGACAGTAATATTGTTTGACCTTCTTCCAATATGCGAGATAGAGATTATGGGTCATTCAAATGACTTAGCCAGCTGTCGCCCCTTGCGGCTGACTCGCTTTAGTTTAACGATTGAGTGGACTTGGAGATTTGCTCATTTCCTTAAACTCTGCGTTTACGGCCACCCACATTGTTGGAGCTATTGGGACCGGTGCTGCAATGTCGTGCAATATGACCTGGGTTGCCGCACTTGAAACATTTAATAACTCCGGCATTTTTCTGTTGTGATCCCGTCAGTGCTTCCAAAATTGTGTCTACCCACTCTGGCCTTTCAACTTCCACACGATGAGCCTTATATGCTGGTTTACTCAACTTACTTACTTCCTGAGTCAATGCATGTGATACCGTTTCAGCAAATGTCAGCTTTGGGTTTGCGTATGTAGCTCGCTTCGTTTTCACGTCCTGTATGCTATTTATAAAACTCTGGATTTTTACCCTCGCGGTGTATTCCACGGGTGCGTCCGCATTTGCGAGATGAGCCAATCTTTCAACATCCGAGGCAAACTCCTGCAAAGTCTCATTCGCTCTTTGGTGACGGTTTTGCAACTCAATTTGGAATATCTGTTTATTATGCTCGCTTCCATAACGTCTCTCGACAGCGGCCATCAATGCGCAAAACTGCGTTATTTTCTCGTCCATACTTCTTCGAGTTTTGATGATATACGCGCCTCTTGCGCTTCGAGTTGTACTGTTATGCGTGCCCTTTTGTTCTTTCAGTTGTGTCTCCATCTTTGATGTAATCTGTGTCGACATTTCTGACATACGCGTTTCTTGTGCTTCAATCTTCGAAGTAATCTGTGTCGACATTTCTGACATACGCGTTTCTTGTTCTTCAATCTTCGATGTTACTCGGGTCTCTTGGGATTCCATCTGTGATGACATATACGTTTTCTGTTCTTCTAGTTGAGATGACATATACGTTTTCTGTTATTCTAGTTGAGATGACATTGTGGATGTTTGAGCAGATATTGCAGCCAAAATCATGTTCAAGTCTGTGCTCGTAACTGTCTGCGATGTTTCGTTTTTCTCTTCAATTTTTGTTGTTGTCTCGTCCACATCAGGATAAAAGACATACTCGTCCACATCAATTCCTTCTGCTTCCATTGCCTCTCGTAGCCGTGCCTGAAGTTCGGGTTTAACGCCGCTTGTATTCAATTCACGGCTCTCCACCTCCTTCTTCAGTTGCTGGATCTTCAATTCACTTTGCCATGTCCTTGTTGTCCTCCGGAATTTATTCAACAATTCCTCTTCTGACACCAATTGTAACGATTTTACTTGCAAATCCTCTTATATGCAACCCTCTGCTAAGTTCGAATCACTAAACTGTTGAATAAATAACTCCAAAATTGAATAATGGAAAAATGGCCTTTATTAAAGTACTTCGCAATAACACTTATACTTTGTAACGAATAGCTTTCTTAATAACCAAACTAATTGAAAGCTCAAATGAAACTGAATTCCAGTGCCTCTACATATGCTGCCTTTTATACTCTCTGATTTCAATGTTAGCATCTTCTAGGCGCTTCCATTTCCAGAATGTACTAGTTGCCATCAGCTCTCAAACTTCTCAACTGTAACTACAATTGCACGATTTTATAGCTTCTCTCATTGCATACTTTCAGGAGTATCTCCGATATATGCATGTGTTTGTGCATTGATTCTCCGCTGCTCGTATACGTACATGGTACATACGTGTAGACGCAATTATTGTTTCGTTTATGTAGATACATAATGATTGATCTATGGATATGCATCACATCACTGTTTAGTATCGGCTTAGAGATAGCAGCACCCTTAGTTTTGCTAATATTCGTAACAATAGTATCCCTTAGTGTTGCTTATATTCGTCACAATATATAAATAACTCATTACTAGGAAATTTTCTTTTGAAAAACTAAAGCAAGTGTTTTGTTAAAGCTGAGCTGATTTCATTTGGCAGAAATATGCATAAGTACCTTAAAAAATCTAGGGTCGAAGCCTCCCAGGAAAGGTAGGCGTTCGACGCCGCGTAGGAAAGCTCTGGGTGATCGGCGCCTGGCCTAGAAAATCTTGGAGTGCTACGGCGGAAGGGATGCAGCTCAGATTTCTTAGAAGCATCCCCGGACGCTGGAGTGGGCCAGGAGCGTCGTGGCTGGCGACAACCACACACCGGTGTCGAACGATGCGGGTGAACAGCAGGGTGTGGGGGCTATGAGGCGGCAAAGGTCGGATGAGCGGAATGCCTCAACGGCAAAAAGGGCCCGAGGAGGTGGGGACGCAATTGCGTTTAGCGAAATCGCTAAACGAGCGGGCTTCATCACCCTCGGGGTCCTGGATAGGAGTAGGGAGGATGGTGCCATCTCCCGAGAGGAGTGGTCGTGGGTTGCTAGCGCCATATCAGCGGCCTATATGACCGCTGTTATGGAGGGCCCAGGTCCGCGGCCGTGCTACGAATACTCGGGTGGTATCATGGATTTAAACTGATAACTTGTGCTGAGGAGCGGTCGGCCTGTATATTTAAGATAATAATTTCTTTGGTTGAGGAGGTCTGGAAGGGAACCAGACTCGAGGCCGTGGAACGGAGGGATCTCCGCCTTCGATCGGGGGCTCGAGTGTGGTTGCCTGCCGGAAGCTCTCAGCTGGAGAAAATACTGGAGTTGATGCGTTATTGCGTGTGGTTCTCAAAAGCTACCACGCCTATTCCAGGGGAGATGGTTTCTCTCCCCCAGAGACTCGGGAGGTGGAGGCGTCCGCAGGGGAGCCACTACCCATGGTTGTGGATGCTGACCCCGCTAATTTGGACAGCGAAAGCACTGTTGACGTCCCGTCAATAGCGAGATCTGTCATCAGTGCTAGTCGTCTGGCTGATAGGGCAGAGGAGGAGCTCCTAGCCTCCGAGGGCGAATCATCGATGGCGGGATCCGTCATCAGTGTAAATCGTCTGTTTGGGAGGGTGGAGGATCTCCTAGTCTCCGAGTGCGAATCCGCCAAGGATGGGGTGCAGAAGAAAAAGAGTGG
>JARSSU010036507.1:0-25306 GCA_029619165.1 Eurosta solidaginis | reverse complement strand
CTACTTCTGTTTTAAAAGCTTACACAAAATCTGCGTTAAACTAACACATGCAAAATCGACTACGTTAAATTATCGGATTTGGAGTTGGCAAAAAGTTAGTGAATCGAAAAAGTGTTAAAATTTATGTTAAGCTAATTTAACATCTCTAAATGCAGTTAAAAAAGTTAGTGAATAGCGCTACAGGGCGACGGAGGGAAAAGTAGCCCGAAGACACCACTCTCGTCGTCCTGGTGCAACAAGGGGTGACTCGCCCCACGGCCGCACCCTCTTCTCCCTAGCTAACTAGTGGGAGTGGTCCCACCGCTCCGGCCAGCCTATTAAACCAGAGCTGAGGAGGAGGGGTGCTTTGGGTCATTGAGGCGGCGGGCCGCTCAAGCACCAAGGTGGGCGACGGAGGGAAAAGTAGTCCGAAGACACCACTCGCGTCGTCCAGCCCTGGTGGAGGGTGACCCGCGCCATGACGGCGCCCCTGCCACGCAGCCCGAGCTGAGGGGGGAAGGGGGTATTTGGTCATTGAGGCAGCGGGCCGCTCAAGCACCAAGGTGGGCGACGGAGAGAAAAGTAGTCCGAAGACACCACTCGCGTCGTCCAGCCCTGGAGAAGGGTGACCCGCGCCATGACAGCGCCCCTTCCACTCAGCTAGCTAGCCGAAGTGGTTATTTTGTCTTTAAAAAGACAACCACTCCCGCTGGCTCACCTGTGAGAACTGAATTGCAAAAATGCAAATTTGATGTTTATATGGGTGGTGCCGCAAACTGGTTGAGAAGTCAACACACCATTATTGTGATTTTCATTGGTTTGATATCAGTGGTTGTTGACTATGCTATATAAGAATAAGTACAAGTGGTTCTTGGTTATGCTATAGAAAAATAAGTACAGGGAGGTTCAGGTTTAAGTGAATAAGGAAATACAGGGGGTTACGTTATTGTAACGCTACGTTACTAGTTCATTGACTCTCCATTACTCTCGCTCTCCCGAGTCCGAAACATTTTTTAATGCTTTTTTTGTCTTCTTTGCGACTCAGTATTCTCTTTCTCATCATCCTTATTGAAACAAGATATCGAGTCCTTCATCTTGGTCGTACGACCTCCTGTCCGACAAGGGGGGGCTCAGTGATCCAGTATTAATTATGGGGAAAGAACCGTTCGCCAGAGCAACATTCCTTACTGTGGTAAGGTCATCAATACTGCCCGATGTGGCCGATATCAAGAAGGCTCAGTTGGAATACACCCAACTACATCCCCTGGCTGCAAATCGTCCAATAGCCACGGTTTGCATAACACCCAGTATTAGGGGATTTGTAGTTCTTGGTCAACGACATGCTGCCGCCCTCCTATGAGGCGAATCGGCGTAGATGTCAGCCCCAAACCGCTCAGCCTCATAGTCGGGCGCTATGGAGTGCGACTAAGCCCGCACACCAACGACAAGGTGCCTTCCCTAGTGCGGCTACTTTGGTAGTTATCCTTCACAATCAAATTACTCCCGTACTTCACTAATAGCGTGTTAAAATCAAACTGAATGATGATTCCTCAGCTTGGGTTGCTTGGTTCGGCTTTTTCTCATAGAGTCTAGACTTCACGAACAGTCTTCTCCAACAGCTACTTATGTTTTTAATTTCTGTACTCATATTTACGTTTGTCTTCTTGTTATATGCGTGTGTATGTACGAGTAATAACTTCTGCGCTTTTATCTGTTGTTTACATGTATGTGTAATAACGTCTGAGGTCTTATACACTCTCGCTGTTGCGTTCTATGCATATGTGTGTCTGACTGATATACGCCGTTTATTTCTGTATACTTGTATGTGCGTCTGATTTCTCTTCCTTCTTTGCTTTTTACATTTACGAGTGGTTGCTTACTTCGCTATTGTTGTGAATTTATTTACTAGTAGCATAGTGAATTATCGAAGCTGCTAATATTCGCCTCACTGCCCTCCATCTAAGTCTGATCGTCCCGATCAGACAAATTTCCCGATCTTAAGCGGCCAGCCTTTCCAAATAAAAAAGTTTAATTTTGTTTCGTGGTTTGTCAATGTTTCGTATGCGGTAAACAACATCGTTGATCCGTTTTACAACTTTGTCTGGTCTTCCCAGTTACACCCAAATTTCGGTGACAAACCTTTTTTCGTTTCGGTGACAAAAATGTATTTCGTTGTGGGTTGTATAACAGCACCAAATCTTCTTCCAGAGAACTTTCTGAATTAATTGCTTTATCCTATCTGGCTTTCATCTTCTAACTCATAATCTGGTTTCGGTGTCTTACAAGATCGTGTATTTCTCCCATTTCTTCCTCCAAGACACCAGTGGACTTCATGGAATTTCTTTCCGCATCGGCATTTATCCCAAACTTCAAGTTAGCTGGCAGTCGAAGGTCACTGCCAAAATTACTTTTGTGGGACTTTGGCCCGTTGTCTCATGCACTGCTGGTCGGTAAGCCATCAAGAATAAGGATATGTGTGTATCCCACTCTTTATGGACCTTGTTCATTACTTTCCTTAAATGCTCCTCCAGGGTTATTTTAAATCGATCCACCATACCATCGGACTGAGGACGCAATGCAGTTGTACGAGTTTTTCGAATGCCCAATGTCTCACACATTTCTTGGAACACACCTGATTCAAAATTCCTGCCTTGGTCAGAATGTAACTCCATTGGTACACCATACCTTGCAGCCCAATTGTTTGCAAACACTTCCGCTACTCTTTCCGCTTCCTGATTTGGGACTGGATGATCCTCTGGCCATTTGCTGAAAGAAACCATAACAACCAGTAAGTATTTGCTACCGCGGTTGCTAGCAGGAAATGAACTTGCGACATCCATGGGATCCTTCGAAATGGTGCACCCGAGTTATATTGCTTCATCTGGCCATGACTTTGGGTTTTGATCTCTTTTGTTCTGCTCAAAACCGCACAGTTGGCAATCCGCTCAGCGACACACTGACGGCAACGACCTCCACTTGGACCGTTATGTAACTTACTGAGAACGTCAGGAATCCTATTTACATTTACCATCCTCACTCTCCCATATTCGATGCAGGCAACCGGATATCATTTGTAAACTGTTCCACTATGCCCAATACGACTCTGTTGACATATCCTCTCTATTTGGTCGTTAATATTGTGTATATCCTCTTCGTAGCTACTGCAATAATCAATCCCTTCCTGGACGACGAAACCGGAACAGATGCGACAACCGTCAGTATATATCTGCAGCCTATCGCTCAGGTCCGGCGGTTCCTTCAACCAATAATCCGTATCCGTAACAACAACCTCGTACTTCCTATCTAAAAATACAGTAGGAGCGCAATAGTCCGACGAAGGCAAATCCATATTCTTAAGGATGACTGCATGGCCATCCACATTGTCTCTCCAGCCGGATAACTCTCGCAGCCGTAGAGCAGAAAAGGCCGCACTTTGCTTGGCCATTAAATCTATTGGCAACACATTAAAAAGAGTATCCAGCGCCTCCACAGGGGTGGTGCGCAGAGCACCCCCCACGCAGACTAGAGCACTTTTTTGTACCTTCGGGAATACCCGTAGGTTTGATTTAGTATATACGCTCGTCCACCAGACCAATGCCCCGTATAAAAGGATCGGTCTAGCCACAGCAGTGGAGTGCCACAGGTGTTAGTCCCCATCTTGGCGCAACAGCTCCCCTACAGCTGTACAGCTGAGCGTTTTCCCTCCAGGTTAGATTCTTATCCAAAATTACTCCTAGGTGTTTGGCAGAGTCCCTCATCGTCAGGGTCGTACCCGCTATAACCGGTAGCCGCAACGCAGGTATCTTTTATATTTACTAGTGAACAGAACCAGTTCAGTTTTGGCTGAATTGACCGATAGACCTTCACTCCTGGTCCAGTTCTCCACCAGTCTCAGTTTAGTTTGCATTAGATCGCATAGTGTCTGCGGAAACTTCCCGCCAACTAACAGCGCAAGGTCATCTGCATATGCGATTACCTTGCACCATCCGTCATTCTCAAGAAGAACCAAGAGCACATTAAGTGTGGCAACCCATAGAAGTGGAGAAAGTACCTCACCCTGCGGGGTGCCTCTCCGTATGTGTTTGACCACGTTGAACCTGCCAGGTCGGCATGAACCTTTATTCGCAACAGTAACACAGTAACTGCTGAACAAGTTTCACAAGCCCCGCATTGGCCCCAAGCCGATCAGTGCATCAGTTATCGCAGATGGCGTAGCTTTGTTGAAAGCTCCCTCAATGTCGAGAAAAGCTATGAGTGTGAAGTCCTTGTACGCCAAGGATTTCTCGATCTGGGAGACCACTGCATACAAGTCCGTGTCCGTTGACTTCCCTTTCATATACGCATGCTGGGATGTCGATAACTTTCCCTCCAAGAACTCCCTTAGTGCAGAGTTCATTTACCTCATGAGTATCTTCAGCTGGAAGGATGTCAGACAAATCGGTCTGAATATTTAGGGGTCACGTGACAAGCCCTTCCAGCTTTTGTTATAAAGGGATCGTTGAATCGTTCCAACGCCGTGGAATATGGTTAAGAGCACAAAATCCTTTGAAGATGTTATACAACCACAATGAACTCAGCTCGATTGTTTGCTGGAGTTGTACCGGAGCCAACCCATCAGGCTCTGGCGCTTTGAAGGGCTTGGACGACATTATAGCCCATTTAACTTTACGATAGCAATGAACTTCCCCTCAAACGGTTCGCCAGTATGAGTCTCCCTCCAGTTCATTGTTTCATCACTAGCGCCCGGAAAGTGTGTACTCAGGAGCAGATAAAAGGTGCATTCTGCCTAATCCGTCCATGTCCCATCAGATCCTTGCAGGCATCCCGGGACTATTTTTGGAGCACCAGAGAGGCCCTCTTCGACGACCTTAGAAATTTCTTATAATCCCCGAGAATCATTTTGTGTGCATCCCGTTTTTCAGCCTCCCTGGAGGCTTTAGCGAGATTGAATGATTTCCGACAAGCCTTGCGTAGATTATAGCTAATGTGTAACAGATCTGTATTTTCTATCTAACACTTCCTTAGTTTCTCCATGTCCCATTCATTCATGCATGTTATTCTCATAAGCCGAACATCTATAATGTCTTCTTCAGCCTCAACTTTCGAACAGGGTTTGTATTCCAAATTACATGATCTTCGTGACATTGCATCAGGATGGAAAAGTCGTAGCCTTGTAGTCGCTCGACCCACCGTGGCAATTGACCTTCTGGGTTACGGAACTGCAAGAGCCATTTCAACGCTGCCTGATCTATCCTGACGTAAAATCGCTGCGCGTAGGGGTACTTGTGAAAATGTTTAATACACTCTACCAATGCCAGCAGCTCTCTGACTGTAACGCAATAGTTCCTCTCTGTTTTTCCAATTGATATGATGTAATAGACAACTACCTTCTCCTGTCAATCGACCAGTTGTGACAAAACGTCTCCAGCATATTGAACTATTTAAAAACTATTGAAACAATTTAACTTAATAAGCAGAGGACGCGCAGTGGCTAGCGTCTGGAATATCATTGATTTTTATTTAGAAATACTTTCTCTTTTATACAAAAATTCTTACATGACTAATGCGGGTTACACTAATACTAATACTTACAAACTAAAAAGTACAATGCATACATGCAAAATCAGCAATTATTACTTCGACCTAATTATAGAAATGTAACAAAAATATTTTGGCAGTCACATTGACAAACCGACAATGTCGATCAGTCACGCTGATCGATAAGTGTGGTGGTCAATGTGACAATTAGCGTCGACAAATGTAAACAGATATGTGCATTGTATGTCAGCATGTCCGTATGAATTAAACTCATGCCGGGTTCGATATAATTTATTACGGTGCTATGACTTGAATGTGTGCGGTCTATTTGAATATGCATTTGTATATGCATAAGACTGCATATGTGTAAAAGCGTATTCTGGTATATGCATAAGAATGCATTGTGAGTAAAGCGTATTCTGGTAATACTACACCATCCGCCTTAGAAATAATCATATATAATTATCGACGATTGTATATGACTATTAAAAAGACTTAATGACCCACTTAATTTTTGCTTGTGTTTACAAAAATTTTAATTGCTTTTCATATTCTATTGATATTAACTTGATATTAAAAGTAATATATTTGTTTATTAAGTTTTTTTTATCTATTTACATTTGTTTCACATGTGTGTTTATTGTGCTGACTTGGGTTTTTTAATATATTTTCTTTTAATGATATGCTGTTTTTTGTTTTCTTTTGCTTGTGTGCATATTTAATATAATAAGGTGGAGTGCTTATTTTCAGATTTTATGTTATTAACACTACTAAGAATTTTATACTGGTTTAAGTCTATTTTTATGAATTATTATTTCCCTAGTTTTATTTGTTCTATCACTATTTCCTATTCTATGTGGTATTAACGTATAGTTATTATTCTAATCAATAATTTTTACCTTATAATTTCCTTTATATCTATTATCTAACTTATGAAAGTAATGGATCCTATTCTCTAAAATTATGACCTCTCTAAAAGGCGAAGTTTTCCTAACTGAGGAATCCCAAACT
The DNA here is from genome assembly GCA_029619165.1 of Eurosta solidaginis. Lineage (NCBI taxonomy): Eukaryota > Metazoa > Arthropoda > Insecta > Diptera > Tephritidae > Eurosta > Eurosta solidaginis. Next base: position 18,778 of record JARSSU010036507.1, on the reverse strand, counting down.
TATATTTATTTCCTTGATATGATATTTCTGACAACTAATAAAGGTAAATGATTTGTATTTCCTTAATTTAACTATTTCTATTAAACAAGGTTTTTTTATTGTTGTATTTGTTCATTTGAAAACTTAGATCATAAAAATGGAGTAATATGTAGTTATCCAGAAGATTTTGAGCTGTAATTGATTAAAGAGCAAGGTAGTTATGTATTAGAAGTTGTTCAACTAATGGGCAAAACGGAAGGTGCAGTGGATGCAAACATTTTATACTTTTAATTTTTTCTTCTTTTCCAGCAATATATTTTTTGATGTTATGTGTGTCGTCATGCGATTTCTGCGGCGGCCACCAAGCGGACTCGTCATGATATTTGTGAAGAATTATTTAATTTTCACCGGGATATGTCACTCTCACAACCTCTAGGGTTAGTGCAATTATTAGATGTTAGAGGACTTGGGTAACTTTTTCTTTTTATTTTTAAATTTGCCTACTGCAGTAAATATTTCATAATTTTTCACCAATTTGTCCCACAGGACAACTGTGTTTTTCCTTATTTTCAAGTCCTAGATTGCCGGCTTATTTCAGCCTGGTCGAATATTGTCCTAAGTCAATAACTTCAACAACAATCTGGTTGCTTGAAAATTTTTGTACGCTACAATTTTTCTATCTTTTTGGGATGAAAACGAGCGCGACTAGTCTAATTTTGCAAATTTATATAGCGCTTTATACATATATGTTCTCTTGTGACTTTTCTTCATTTTGCTGTTGTTGGTAATATTGTTGGCTGGTTTTGAGTTTTGCATATTTTCACTGACACGGGGTGTCTATTCAAATATAATTTGAAAGAATTATTATTTTCGGTATAAATCTTCTACCGTGATAGCCTTCGTGGTTGGTATTTCCAAGTGAACTACTGTGAACTTTTGCTATTGCTGCCTGATTATCTTTGTCTTTAAAGATATCATGAGCATTCAAAGAAATTATGCAGATTCTTGATTTGCTATTGAATTTAGGCAGGGCTAATGAGGCTCTTCTTCAGCTTTGGGTTTGGTTCTAAATTATAATGTGCTAAAGTGGATGTTTGTAAATTGGGGGAAAAATATTTTAGATACGGTCTTGAGCGGGTTTTAGTTGCCTATATTTGAATTTCATAAAATTTCTGAATATATAGGCTATTGCAATGATTAATAGCCCTATTATGCAGATCAATGCACCTAGCCAAATATCTGGTATGTTTGGGGTAATTTTGGTGTCTGGTTCAGTTGGTGGCTCATATTTTACTAGTCTATTTTCTCTTGATTCCGAGTTATCTTTTCCTAACTCGTATCCGGCTATCGCTATCATGATGCCGTGTGCAATTTTTGTCCACCAAGTCATTTTAGGATTTCTATAATTATTTTCCTGTTTCCGTGAATAAGTTGATAAAAGCAAATCTTTTTTTCTTTTTGATTTTATTCTTTATTTTAATTTAGTCCTTAAACATTCCATTTTGCTCAATTTTTTTTTATTTAAATAACTTAAAGAAATTTATTTCAAAAAAAAATTGTTTAATAATCATTTACAATTTTCTTTCGACTTTTCTTAAAAAAAAATATAATTTTTATTTTATATTTTACGTATTTTAACATTTTATTTCTAAAATTTTATTTAAACCTTTCTAATTTTGCTTTTTATATTTATTTATTAAAACGAATATATATATTGTAACGAATGTTAGCAGCACTGAGCGATGCTATCGTCTCTAAGCCGATGCTAAGCAGTGACGTGAATTCACATCAATAATTCAATCATTATGTATCTACATAAACAAAACAATAATTGCGTCTACACATATGTACCATGTACGTATACGAGCAGCGGAGAGTCAATGCACAAACACATGCTTATATCTGAGATACTCCTGAAAGTATGCAATGAGAAAATCTATAAAATTGTGCAATTGTAGTCACAGCTGAGAAGTTTGAGAGCTAATGGCAACTAGTAGATTCTGGAAGCGCCTAGAAGATGCAACGTTGAAATCAGACAGTATATAAGGCAACAAGTGTAGAGGCGCTGGAATGAGTTTGTTGTTGTTGTTGTAGCGATAAGGTTGCTCCCCGAAGGCTTTGGGGAGTGTTATCGATGTGATGGTCCTTTGCCGGATAAAGATCCGGTACGCTCCGGTACCACAGCACCATTAAGGTGCTAGCCCGACCATCTCGGGAACGATTTATGTGGCCACATTAAACATTCAGGCCATTCCCCCCTCCCCACCCCCAAGTTCCATGAGGAGCTTGTGGTCGCCAGAGCCTCGTCTGTTAGTGAAACAGGATTCGCCGCGGATAGGTGAGGTTGACAATTGGGTTCGGAGAAGCTATATATTGCGCTGGCAACCTGAAGGGTTGCGTTACACAACCCCTTGAATCTGGTATTTTAGTCGCCTCTTACGACAGGCATACCTACCGCGGGTATATTCTGATCCCCTAACCCGCTGGGGCCTGGAATGAGTTTCATTTGAGCTATCAATCAGTTTGATTGTTAAGCAAGCTAGTTGCAAAGTATAAGTGTTATTGTGAAGTACTTTAATAAAGGCCATTTTTCCATTATTCAATATTGGAGTTATCTATTCAACAGTTTAGTGACTCGAACTTAGCAGAAGGGCAAATAAGAGGATTTGCATGGTATGTTTGGGGTAATTTTGGTGTCTGGTTCAGTTGGTGGCTCATATTTTACTAGTCTATTTTCTCTTGATTCCGAGTTATCTTTTCCTAACTCGTATCCGGCTATCGCTATCATGATGCCGTGTGCAATTTTTGTCCACCAAGTCATTTTAGGATTTCTATAATTATTTTCCTGTTTCCGTGAAAAGATGAAAAAGCAAATCTTTTTTTTTGATTTTATTCTTCATTTTAATTTAGTCCTTAAACATTCCATTTTGCTCAATTTTTTTTATTTAAATAACTTAAAGAAATTTATTTCAAAAAAAAATTTTTTTAATAATCATTTACAATTTTATTTCGAATTTTCTTAAAAAAAAATATAATTTTTATTTTATATTTCACGTATTTTAACATTTTATTTCTAAAATTTTATTTAAACCTTTCTAATTTTGCTTTTAATATTTATTTATTAAAACGAATATATATATTGTAACGAATGTCAGCAGCACTGAGCGATGCTATCGTCTCTAAGCCGATGCTAAGCAGTGACGTGAATTCACATCAATAATTCAATCATTATGTATCTACATAAACAAAACAATAATTGCGTCTACCCATATGTACCATGTACGTATACGAGCAGCGGAGAGTCAATGCACAAACACATGCTTATATCTGAGATACTCCTGAAAGTATGCAATGAGAAAAGCTATAAAATTGTGCAACTGTAGTCACAGCTGAGAAGTTTGAGAGCTAATGGCAACTAGTAGATTCTGGAAGCGCCTAGAAGATGCAACGTTAGGAGGGAATATTTTGAAGTCCCTCGGCATTCCAACTTACTCAATTAAAAATGTTCTTCTTTAACAAACTATTTTAAAAATTTTCTTTAATTTTTAGTAAGGTAGCTTTTTACTTTATATATTTTTTTCAAATTTAATACGACATTTTACTTTTATTGATAATTCTTTTTTTCTCAAAACAGTTTTCTTTAAATTTTAATAATGTTGCTTTTCAATTTACTTAAATTTTTTTCTTAATTAACCTAGTTCTAATTAAAAAAAAATACTAAGCAAAAACAAAAGTTTTTGCTCATTGTTACTCGTCCATAAGGCCGCCCAATTTATTCTAGTTTTAAGTATACTTATATTAATATCTGCTAATCATGCTGCCAGTCATGATCGTCCTGAAGATATTCCACTCCTTCTTTTATGCTTGCTGTCAATCAAACTTGTTTGCTCTGGAATATTGATGTCAGTCTTATGTAATGCCAGTCACATGTCACTCCTTTTTATGTTTTTACTCCCATTCAAATGTGCTGCCAGTCATATTCCTTTATTGCCGTTTCAATTTTTGTTCAGTGTATCCTGCTTTTCTCTACTATTGTTGGTTGTTTGGAATTAGTTCCTTGCTTTGCGTTTGCGTATTATCGATTCTTTGCTCAAAGTATAAGTTTGCATCCTTTGACCATGGTGGCCATTAATTTTTTAGCAAATTTTGCTTTTGGACAAATATTCAGCTAATTGAAGATCAGGCTGGCAGGATCGCCATGAACTGTTTAAAAACTATTGAAACAATTTAATTTAATAAGCGAGGGACGCGCAGTGGCTAGCGTATGGAATATCATTGATTTTTATTTAGAAATACTTTCTCTTTTATACAGAAATTCTTACATGATTAATGCGGGTTTACACTAATACTTACAAATTAAAAAGTACCTACATTCCTAATACATACATGTAAAGTCCGCAATTATTACTTCGACCTAATTAAAGAAATAATGTAACAAAAATATTTTGGCAGTCACATTGACAAACCGACAATGTCGATCAGTCACGATGATCGATAAGTGTGTTGGTCAATGTGACAATTAGCGTTGACAAATATAAACAGATATGTGCATTGTATGTCAGCGTGTCCGTATGATGTTAAACTCATGCCGGGTTCGATATAATTTATTAGGGTCGCTATGACTTGAATGTGTGTGGTCGATTTGAATATGCATTTGTATATGCATAAAACTGCATTATGTGTAAAAGCGTATTCTGGTATATGCACAAGAATGCATTGTGAGTAAATCGTATTCTGGTAATACTATAATATCCACTCGCATCTGTATCTAGAATAAACGTTGCTCCTGGAATCAGATATGCCAACATTGGGGCAGTGCACAAACGGTAGTTCAATGTTTGGAAAGCCACTTCTTGCTCCTCCTTCCATACAAAAGCTTTAGTTTTCCTTGTAAGCTCGTGGAGGCTATGGGCTACGCTGGCAAAGTTTGGTACAATCCGGTAATATGTCCACAGCTGGAGAAAACTTCATAATTCATGCAGGTTCTGTGGTCTTGGCCAATCCTTTACTGCTTCGGTCTTTCCATTTGCGATGAAGATACCTTCCGTCGTCACTTTATGGACCAGGTAATTTTCTTCTTCTTTAAACAGGGAATACTTTCTTGGACTTAGACCAGCACCAGCTATTACGTGGAAAACCTCCTCCATTTTCTTTAGATGTTTCTCGACGTTGTTGTTCAATACGATGATGTCGGTACATCAAGCATGTTTTCCAATGTAGTCCTTTCAGTACCTGGGGGCCTACTCTGTATTGCGATGCGAAAGGCAGTGCGATGCGAAAATAAATTGCGATGCGAAAGGTAATTGGAACTCTGTAGCGCTATCGCATCGCTAACAATGTCGCTTTTTTATTTTTCGCAAATTTTTTGCTTGAGTATGCATCACTGACCAAACTCAAAGAAAGAGAACAAAAGAAACAAGGCGATTACAATTTCGGCAAACGATTAATTTTTGTTGAACAAATTAAAAAAAGGATTCTGTAACATTATGGAACGATTTAAATGAAGAAAGGATTGATTTAAATGAAGAAATCCTCCCAGTTCAGAGATTGAACTGGAAGAAGTGAACGTGATAAATACAGAAAACGTGGAAAATCATAGAATGGGAAATATTGCTAGTTGTATCAGAGAACAAATAAAAAATGACATGATTTCAAATAGAAATGCTTTATAAAAAAGTGTTTTCGATTTAATTGTTATTTATTTATGTATTTTAAGTCCACTAGGATTACAAATTGTTGCTTTTGTGTTTGTTTTGTTTTTTGAGTTGTCCTATATATTTTTAAATGAATAAAAAGATATCAATTTATAAAATCATCAATTAATACTTACATATTTGAACAATGCGAATGCCTATTACTTGTAGCAAGAAAAATGCGAAAATGAATGCTGTTTGACATTCGCTTTCGCTTTACAGAGTGCCGGCAATGCGAAAAGGGAGAAAAATTGCGAATGGGCAAAATGTGAATGCGAAAGTCAAAATATACATGCGAATGTCAAGATACAGAGTACCGATTTTGCGATTTCGCGTATTTTTTCTTTCGCATCGCAATACAAAGTAGGCCCCCTGATCCATAAGCCTCTAAAAAGTAGCTGATGCATTACATAGTCCAAAAAAGGCACTGTAAATTGCCAAAGACCATCTCCTACACTGCACGCTGTTTTCTCCTTGTCTTCCTCCTTCACCTCTACTTGCCAGTAGCCTCTTTTCAAGTTCAGAGTGAGAAACCATTTGGTACCAGATAGTAGTCCAGATTTTTGGCAAATCCTTTTTCGTGACATGGTTCGACTTGTGGTAGTTCACGGAAAATCAAATTTTTCCATCCTTTTTTCACAAATACTGTCGGTGAGCTCCATGGACAGGTTGATTACGCCGCTGTTGCTCAGTTCTTGTATGATTCGGTTCACAACTTCCAGTTTCGCCAGTGAAACACTACGAGGAGCTTGACGGATTGGCCTCGCATACCAGTGTAATCTGATGTTTCACAACTTTGGGTCGGCCTGAATTGGAACCACCCTGGTCAAATATGTCTGCCTCCTTTAAAATAAGTTGTTCTGCCTTATTTCGGTAATCTTTCTCTAGTCCTTTTGACCATGTTTTGATATCATCTGACAGTTCAATCTTGCTATTGGGAGCATTACCTTGGATTTGCTCGCAATTGAAAACTACCTCAGGCTCATGACATCTTCCTAATCTAGCTCCTTCGGTAAGTTTGATTGGTGATGAAATTCATTAACTACTCTTACAGGAATACGTCCATCTTTATATTTTTGTTATATCCAGGGTTTCTCCTAGAAGTACATCCGGCGTTGATTTGTTTGCTGCCTCGACAACCCACAATTTGTTTGTCCTATAATCTCCATCAACCTTTGCGCCCGGATTACTGCTGCGATCGCTTAAGTGTTTCCAAAATTGTGTCTATCCACTACTTAGCACGATTAGCTTTGCATGCTGGTTCACTAAGACGTGAGGCAGATTCCTGAGTCAATGCATGTGATACCGTTTCTGCGAATGTAGGTTTTGGCTTTGCGTATGTCGCTCGCTTCGCTTCAACATCCCGTATGCCATTAATAAAGCTCAGAATTTCGGTGTATTCCACGGGTGCGTCTGCATTCGCCAAATGTGCCTTTCGACATCCGACGCAAACTCCCGCAAAGTCTCATTGGTCTTCTGGAAGCGGTTCTGCAATTCAATTTGGTATATCTGCTTCCTGTGTTCGCTTCCGTATTGCATCTCTAGAGCACGCATCAATGTTTCGTAGTTGTTCCGTTCAATCCCACGAATAGTGCAGCAACTTTATTTTTAGCATTCCAGTTCTTCACTGCTGCGGTCTTATCAAACTGTAGCCTAAAGACCTGAACAACAGAGTCAAAGAGTTTTTGAGTTTTTATTTTTAGATTACTCACTGAAATAGCTAGGCGACTAAGTTGCAATTCCTGTATTCGACCTCCCAATGTTTCTATCTCGGCATAAATTTTATCCTCCAGTTGAAATATTTTTGCATCCTGTGGATCCAGCTTTGATGAAATGCGTAATTCTTGCTCTTTCACACACATCTGCGATGATATCTGTTCTGGAATTTGTGCCAAAATTTCGAGTACATGTGCCTCTTGTGCTTAAATTGTATATGTTACTTGTGACGACATCTCTGAAATATGCGCTTCCTGTGTTTCCAGTATAGATACCATACATGATATACATACATGTATTTTGTTCTTCCTACTGTGAAGACACTGGACGTTTGTGTAGATTTGTTTGTGTTCACCATTATCTGTGATGTTTCGTTTATCTCGTGTATTTTTGTTGTTGACTATTCCACATCGAGATGAAAAGTGTGTTCATCAACGTCGATTCCTTCCGGTTCCATTGCCTCTCGTAGCCGTGTTTGTAGTTCGGATTTATTGCCGGTTGTATTCAACCCACTGTTCTCCAACTCTTTTTTTTAATTGCTGGACCTTCAAATCGCTTAACTTGGTCGTCCTTGTTCTCTCTGTCGAATAAATAACTTAAATATTGAGATAGCAAAATGTTCTTTATTGGCAACACTACTTTACACTACAACTACTCCTGTGCTTCACTTTTATCGTGTTAAAATCAAACAGAATAATGTTTCCGCAGCTTGCGCTGCTTTTATACTCTCTGTTGCCTCGTTCGCGTAATACTCCTAGACCTTTCACGAACAGCCTTCTCGAACATCTGCTTAATTACTTCTAATTTATTTACTCATATTCACGTTTGTCTTCTTGTTATATGCGATTATATGTGCGAGCAATAACTTCTGCGCGTGTGGCTATTGTTTACATGTATGTGGAATAACGTCTGAGCTCTTATGCACTCTCACTGTTGCTTTCTATGCATATGTGTGTATATGGGTTAGTAATATGCGCCCTTTATTGCTGTGTACATGTATATGTGTCTGCTTTCTCTTTCTTCTTCGCTCTTGGCTTTGTTGTTTACATGCATTAGTGGTTGCTTACTTCGCTGTTGTTGTGCACTTATTTAGTAGCAGCATAGATAGTGATATTACGTCACCCCAAATATGAGGTACTGTAAAGATATTTGAATCCGGGGTAGCTACAGTCGGGTTTGCTTGCTTACAATCAACTCAATTTTTTATTTCAACCCCTGAAAATCTCATTTACAATTTAACAAAAGAATATTAGATATTAAAGGTATTTCATGAAATAGCAGACCAAGTGTAATTATGTGAAAGTATTTCACATTTCCTCCCTTCTACCGGAAACAAAAGCTTTTAATTGCAATAAATGGCCAGTCCGAAATTTCGACTCAGTTTCCTTCTTCAATTTCACAATTACAGGTGAAACAAACCCAGTTACTGTAAACGGGCCATCATACTTAGGTGCAAGCTTGGCGGCAAAATTCTCTACTGCATTCGAAATATGATGTTGCCGAAGTAATACTTGATCTCCAATTTTTGGTTTCCATTCACGATGTCGAAAGTTATATGATTTGGCTTGCGTATTTATTTATTACGTCTTTCCTAAGCCTAACTTAAATCTATTTTATATGTTTGTAATTGTCTTCTGGACTATGCAATCTAGACTAGTTACATCTATGTCCTACCTTGGAGTACTATGGATGGGAGACTTCCAGATCATTCGAACAAAGTGTTGTGCTTGTGTAGTATGTAGGCATTTTACGCATGTTAGTAAAGCGCGAAAGCAACATCTGCACGGCGATGCACTGAGTTAATCGAGTGATGCGTTTCAGTATGTGCTTCGGCAACCTTTTTTGTATGCGTACAAGAGCTTGGAAGTCTTGGCGCTACATAGCAGTATAGTTTCGCTGCACTTCTATCGATACTATGGAAGCCCGCCTGTCCAGCACTAAATTGGTAGTGTTCTGCAATATTTGTACAATTTTTGTTTAAATTTATTAGAATGACATGATTAATATCATTCGGTAGTTCATTATAGGATTTAAGACCTTTATAATACAGATTACATTTGTCTGCTTCAGTTTTATAAGCCGGCAGATTAAATCATTACGAGTATTTACAGAGTGCATATCTTTTACATATTTTATATTAGTCCTCAAATAAGCTGGCAAAGTTCCTCTATTATGTTTTTAATAAATTTTATGGTATAATAAAAAAATTGCTGTCTAATGCTAAGCCAATTAAGAGAGCATAGCATGTCTCTGATAGGTGTGTCATACCGTTTTTTGAGAATGAATCTCATAGCTCGGTTCTGTTGCTTTTGTAGCTTGTATATCTGACTATCTCGCAAGATGAATGGCCAGTCCGAAATGTCGACTCAGTTTCCTTCTTCAATTTCACAATTACAGGTGAAACAAACCCAGTTACTGTAAAACGGGCCATCATACTTAGGTGCAAGCTTGGCGCAAAATTCTCTACTGCATTCGAAATATGATGTTGCCGAAGTAATACTTGATCTCCAATTTTTGGTTTCCATCCATGATGTCGAAAGTTATATGATTCGGCTTGCGTTTCTGCTGCTTGTTCCAAATTTCTACAAACAATTGGAATATCTCTTTAAGTCGAGTACTTTTCATTAATTGTTTCAATATAAGACGGAAACGGCTGGACGTTTTGATCATAAATAGAGGGCTGGTAGTCGTGGCTCTCTACCTTGAACACATAAACGCAGGACTATATCCTGTGGAAGTTTGAAACCGCAGTATTGATGGCCAACATAAATTCGGGAAGAAGTTCATCCCAAGTCTTATGTACACCGTGAGTAAATTGCGCAATCATGTTTGCTGCTCGACAACCCACAATTTGTTTGTCCTATAATCTCCATCAACCTTTGCCCGGATTACTGCCATGAAATATTTGATAACTCCGGCATTTTTCTGCTGCGATCGCTTAAGTGTTTCCAAAATTGTGTCTATCCACTACTTAGCACGATTAGCTTGCATGCTGGTTCAATAAGACGTGAGGCAGATTCCTGAGTCAATGCATGTGAATCGTTTCTGCGAATGTAGGTTTTGGCTTTGCGTATGTCGCTCGCTTCGCTTCAACATCCCGTATGCCATTAATAAAGCTCAGAATTTCGGTGTATTCCACGGGTGCGTCTGCATTCGCCAAATGTGCCTTTCGACATCCGACGCAAACTCCCGCAAAGTCTCATTGGTCTTCTGGAAGCGGTTCTGCAATTCAATTTGGTATATCTGCTTCCTGTGTTCGCTTCCGTATTGCATCTCTAGAGCACGCATCAATGTTTCGTAGTTGTTCCGTTCAATGCCACGGATAGTGCAGCAACTTTATTTTTAGCATTCCCAGTTCTTCACTGCTGCGGTCTTATCAAACTGTAGCCTAAAGACCTGAACAACAGAGTCAAAGAGTTTTTGAGTTTTATTTTTAGATTACTCACTGAAATAGCTAGGCGACTAAGTTGCAATTCCTGTATTCGACCTCCCAATGTTTCTATCTCGGCATAAATTTTATCCTCCAGTTGAAATATTTTTGCATCCTGTGGATCCAGCTTGATGAAATGCGTAATTCTTGCTCTTTCACACACCTCTGCGATGATATCTGTTCTGGAATTTGTGCCAAAATTTCGAGTACATGTGCCTCTTGTGCTTAAATTGTATATGTTACTTGTGACGACATCTCTGAAATATGCGCTTCCTGTGTTTCCAGTATAGATACCATACATGATATACATACATGTATTTTGTTCTTCCTACTGTGAAGACACTGGACGTTTGTGTAGTTTGTTTGTGTTCACCCATTATCTGTGATGTTTCGTTTATCTCGTGTATTTTTGTTGTTGACTCTTCCACATCGAGATGAAAAGTGTGTTCATCAACGTCGATTCCTTCCGGTTCCATTGCCTCTCGTAGCCGTGTTTGTAGTTCGGATTTATTGCCGGTTGTATTCAACCCACTGTTCTCCAACTCTTTTTTTAATTGCTGGACCTTCAAATCGCTTAACTTGGTCAGTCCTTGTTCTCTCTGTCGAATAAATAACTTAAATATTGAGATAGCAAAATGTTCTTTATTGGCAACACTACTTACACTACAACTACTCCTGTGCTTCACTTTTATCGTGTTAAAATCAAACAGAATAATGTTTCCGCAGCTTGCGCTGCTTTTATACTCTCTGTTGCCTCGTTCGCGTAATACTCCTAGACCTTTCACGAACAGCCTTCTCGAACATCTGCTAATACTTCTAATTTATTTACTCATATTCACGTTTGTCTTCTTGTTATATGCGATTATATGTGCGAGCAATAACTTCTGCGCGTGTGGCTATTGTTTACATGTATGTGGAATAACGTCTGAGCTCTTATGCACTCTCACTGTTGCTTTCTATGCATATGTGTGTATATGGGTGAGTAATATGCGCCCTTTATTGCTGTGTACATGTATATGTGTCTGCTTTCTCTTTCTTCTTCGCTCTTAGCTTTGTTGTTTACATGCATTAGTGGTTGCTTACTTCGCTGTTGTTGTGCACTTATTTAGTAGCAGCATAGATAGTGATATTACGTCACCCCAAATATGAGGTACTGTAAAGATATTTGAATCCGGGGTAGCTACAGTCGGGTTGCTTGCTTACAATCAACTCACTTTTTATTTCAACCCCTGAAAATCTCATTTACAATTTAACAAAAGAATATTAGATATTAAAGGTATTTCATGAAATAGCAGACCAAGTGTAATTATGTGAAAGTATTTCACATTTCCTCCCTTCTACCGGAAACAAAAGCTTTTAATTGCAATAAATGGCCAGTCCGAAATTTCGACTCAGTTTCCTTCTTCAATTTCACAATTACAGGTGAAACAAACCCAGTTACTGTAAACGGGCCATCATACTTAGGTGCAAGCTTGGCGGCAAAATTCTCTACTGCATTCGAAATATGATGTTGCCGAAGTAATACTTGATCTCCAATTTTTGGTTTCCATTCACGATGTCGAAAGTTATATGATTTGGCTTGCGTATTTATTTATTACGTCTTTCCTAAGCCTAACTTAAATCTATTTTACATGTTTGTAATTGTCTTCTGGACTATGCAATCTAGACTAGTTACATCTATGTCCTACCTTGGAGTACTATGGATGGGAGACTTCCAGATCATGCGAACAAAGTGTTGTGCTTGTGTAGTATGTAGGCATTTTACGCATGTTAGTAAAGCGCGAAAGCAACATCTGCACGGCGATGCACTGAGTTAATCGAGTGATGCGTTTCAGTATGTGCTTCGGCAACCTTTTTTGTATGCGTACAAGAGCTTGGAAGTCTTGGCGCTACATAGCAGTATAGTTTCGCTGCACTTCTATCGATACTATGGAAGCCCGCCTGTCCAGCACTAAATTGGTAGTGTTCTGCAATATTTGTACAATTTTTGTTTAAATTTATTAGAATGACATGATTTAATATCATTCGGTAGTTCATTATAGGATTTAAGACCTTTATAATACAGATTACATTTGTCTGCTTCAGTTTTATAAGCCGGCAGATTAAAATCATTACGAGTATTTACAGAGTGCATATCTTTTACATATTTTATATTAGTCCTCAAATAAGCTGGCAAAGTTCCTTCTATTATGTTTTTAATAAATTTTATGGTATAATAAAAAAAATTGCTGTCTAATGCTAAGCCAATTAAGAGAGCATAGCATGTCTCTGATAGGTGTGTCATACCGTTTTTTGAGAATGAATCTCATAGCTCGGTTCTGTTGCTTTTGTAGCTTGTATATCTGACTATCTCGCAAGATGAATGGCCAGTCCGAAATTTCGACTCAGTTTCCTTCTTCAATTTCACAATTACAGGTGAAACAAACCCAGTTACTGTAAAACGGGCCATCATACTTAGGTGCAAGCTGGCGGCAAAATTCTCTACTGCATTCGAAATATGATGTTGTCGAAGTAATACTTGATCTCCAATTTTGGTTTCCATTCATGATGTCGAAAGTTATATGATTCGGCTTGCGTTTCTGCTGCTTGTTCCAAATTTCTACAAACAATTGGAATATCTCTTTAAGTCGAGTTACTTTTTCATTAATTGTTTCCATATAAGACGGAAACGGCTGTACGTTTTGATCATAAATAGAGGCTGGTAGTCGTGGCTCTCTACCTTGAACAATAAACGCAGGACTATATCCTGTGGAGTTTGAAACCGCAGTATTGATGGCCAACATAAATTCGGGAAGAAGTTCATCCCAAGTCTTATGTACACCGTGAGTAAATTGCGCAATCATTGTTTTGATTGTTCTATTAGCAATCTGTTGGATTTTCTTGGGGCATATATGGAGCTGTATACCGTTGACGAACGCCTAGTTCCACTAAAAATTTCTTGAATTTACGACTAGTGAATTGAGTACCATTGAGGGATAAAAAAGTTTTTGGAACTCCAAATCGTGAAAGTATACGTTCTCGAAATGCCTTACACAAGTTGCTTGTGGTTGGAGAACGTAAAGGAACCAATTCTACCCATTTCGAAAATTTGTCAAAAAATACCAAAAGTGTCGAATTGCCATGTTTAGATCGGGGTAAGGGACCGATAAAGTCAGCACATAATACTTCCCATGGTTCTTTATGTATCTCCGAATGCATCATTCCCGCAGGACGTTGTTGTGATATTTTATATTTTGACATGATTCACATTGCTGAACATAACGCTTTATATCACGATGGATACCTGGCCAATAATATCGATTCTTGAGCCGAATAATTGTTTTCCTTATTCCCAACTGACCTGCTGTAGGATTGTCGTGATTTTCCTTTAGAACTCGCATCCGATCAGGTTTATCAACGCAAAATTTCCATGGAATGCAATCGTCATCATCTGTCCGAGTAGAGAAACGTCGATAAAGTTTTCCATCTTCGATACAAAATCCCGGATTGGCTTGCCCATTTTCACGAACTTCTTTCATTTTCTTCTTCAACCAACTACACTGTTGATCATCAAATGTTAAACATAAATCTTCTATTGGTTGCCGTGACAACGCGTCAGCGACTGTATTTAGCTTACCTCGCCTATAATGCACATCAAATTGATACTGCTGTAACTCTAAGGCCCAACGTGCAACTCGGCCGGAAGGACTTTGAATAGAGTTCAACCATTTTAATGCTAAATGGTCCGTTACAACTATAAAGCGGTATCCTTCAAGATAATGCCTCATTTTCCTGATAGCACATATAATAGCCAAGCATTCCTTCTCCGTTGCAGAAAACTTTAATTCAACGTTGCTCAAATGTCGACTGGCGTATGCAATAACTTGTTCTTTTCCATCAATGTTCTGTGTTAAAACAGCTCCTAAACCATAGTTGTTGTTGTTGTTGTTGTAGCGATTAGGTTACTCCCCGAAGGCTTTGGGGAGTGTTATCGATGTGATGGTCCTTTGTCGGATACAGATCCGATACGCTCCGGTAACACAGCACCATTAAGGTGCTGGCCCGACCATCTCGGGAACGATTTATATGGCCACATTAAACCTTCAGGCCATCCCTCCCTCCCCACCCCCAAGTTCCATGAGGAGCTTGGCATCAGTTTGCAGAATGAATTTCTGAGTGAAGTCAGGACATGCCAAAACTGGTGCTTCTGTGAGTTTGTTTTTAAGGTCATCAAAAGCCTTTTGATGTTCCTCCTTCCATTCCCACTTTGACTCTTTCCGCAATAAATGATTAAGGGGGTGAGCAATTTTAGCATAATCTGGTACAAATCTTTGATACCATGAAGTGATACCATTAAACCGACGTAATTCTCGAATATTTTCCGGTACATTCAAGTTTGTTATAGCATCAATCTTTTCAGGATCCGTATGAACTCCATCTTCACTAATCATATGACCAAGATATTTAGTTTTCCTAGTGAAAAATGAACATTTGTCGACGTAAATTCTCAAATTAGCTGCTCGTAGCCTGCGAAATACTTCCACCAACATAGCTTTATGCTCTTCGAACGTTTTACCAGTGACAATGATATCGTCCAAGTAAGCGAAAACAAAAGGCTCAAGATCAGCACCGATTACTTTATCCAATGCTCGCTGAAAGGTGGCCGGAGCTGAATGTAAACCAAATGACATTACCCGCCACTGAAAAAGTCCACTACCAGGTACAGTAAATGAAGTAAAGTGTTTAATATTTTCATCCATCGGTATTAGCCAGTATCCATCCTTAGATCAATGCTACTAAAGTGTTTTGCATTACGTAGTCGATAAAGGATGTGCTGAATTCGTGGTAAAGGGTATGCACCTGGAATAGACTTTGCATTAAGCTGTCTATAATCGATACACATTCGCCATTGTCCGTTTTTTTTAACCAACACAATGGGTGCAATAAATGGGCTTTGCGAAGGTTCTATATAACACTTTTCAAGTAATTCGTCCACTTTTCCGTTAATTATACTTTGCATTGCTGCTTTATTGGCCGATCATCTTTCATAACAATTTTGTGGGTTGTAACATTCGATGGTCCCTGTACTTTTTCAAACTTTATTAACTCGTCTTGCAGAAAATCTTTAATCAATGCCTCTTTTGAAATATCATCTGTCAATGTACACTGTTATTTCATTTACTTACTTATCGTATTAAATGAAGATAGTTGTAGTTTGGGATTACCAATGCATATGTAAGTGTCCATTCTTTTCAAAAAATCCATACCAAGGATGATGTCATCTATAATCGAATCCATAACCATCAATTGAAAATTTCGTAACATTTTATTACATTGCAAATCCGCATCTAAAACAAATTTTATTTGTTCAGTAATACTATTAGCCATCCGAATTTTTATATAGAATGGTTTAAGTTTGTGATTTAAATAAAGCGAGCAATAAACCGTTGACTGATAAAACTGCGTGAAGATCCTGTATCAACAGTGGCTTCAGTTTTAATTTTGTTTCAACTTGAATAATAGCTGTTATTTTTTTGTTCTATATTCCCACGTCGGTTGAGTACGATAATAACTTCGCTGCTACCTCATATGAAGCAGCAAATCTGTTTGCTGACTTTTTTAAGTCAAATTACGTGTCTGATGTTGGAGAGTTCCTGATTTCTCTGGCGATATCAGGTCATTTCTTAATTTCGGTGCGCTTCAAATACACGCTAACGATATTACGGAGGGTTTTAGTTGTCTCAAGTCCTTCTTCTCAGACAGATTGTGATGGACTATCAGCAATGCTCCTCAAAAAACTGTCCAGCATTAGTTACTCCATTGGAGATTATATTTAATAATCCCTTTCTTCCAGGGACGTTTCTGAACGATTGGAAACAGCTACAATAACACCTCTTTTCAAAAGTGGGAGAAAAAGCGACGTTCGGAACTATCGGCCAATATCCAGCTCTCAAGCATCTCGAAGTTGCTTGAATGGATTGTTAAAGAAAAATATATTTTACTGTCAAGGCTATGATAAATCCCAATCAACATGGATTTGTGCAGGGTCGTTCAACGGCCTCTAATTAGCGGTCTTTACCGAATTCTGTATTTCTTCGTTTCGTCAGGACTCCAGGTGATTGCATTTACAGGGAATTTTTCAAAGGCGTTTGATAAAGGCTCTCATGATCGATTCTCTTACACTACTTGGTATGCCTTGGATTCATTCATACTGGGCATGAGGAGCCTGTTGTCGCAGCCCTACGAGTCTCGGACCGTTGCTAATTACTTTGGATTCGCTGGAAAAACGAAGGAAACTTCTCTCGCTTTCTTTTGCGTGTCAATGTTATTAATGGGCATTATCCATGATTGCCCAATGTTACTTGACGCGTGACAGTAGTTTACATATTACCTCAGAGAAAGATCTTCGGCTAGTTCGTACCCTTTGTATGTGGAAAAAATCTTTAGAACAACATACTGCTAGCATGCGCCTATTGCTCGGGCACTAAGAGAATAAATGGTCTGTTCTCTTCATCAACTAAGCTTGACTTTGCACTATCAAATCGGATTTTGTAAGAATTCTAAATTCAATTTGTCTATAAGTTATAACAATCAATTACAATACATACTTCTTATTTGCGCGAGATTATTTTACATTATTCTAGTCTGTAAAGGTATCCTGTACTGTAGACTTAATTAAATAAATAAATAAATAATAAAATAATTGGAGAGTGCCTATTGCTGTATCTGGGACTGTCTCCCGATTCCCCTCGCATTCAATCGAAGTCTGACATGGTTTCCCCGAATCTTTTCTGCAACAATCCATGGTTTTTTTGTTACGACGACCACAATCCCAACAGAAATATATTTGTGGCTGCCTATAATCCTTTGCATAATGGCCTTGACCACCACAGCGATGACATACGTTCCGCAAAAAAGTTGGTTGATGTTGTAAAGTATTAACAGGTTCCTTTACAGAATTCGGATTGATTTATAACTCGCCTGATTTTGATTAATCATTATTTCCTCAAGTCTTCAGCCAAAGATGTAAGTTTGCGTTAGAGAACCAAAGTCGCCTTCTCTTGATATAGAGTTGATAATCAGGCTTACAATTGCGATAGGATTCGTTTTCAATTTTCTGGTCCTCAGGAATGCCCGCATGTCGCAGTCAAAACCCTTAAACTTAACATATAATCCTTGAAAAGTTCATTTGGGTTTTGACGACACGAGTTCTAATTTGTTCATCTAAAGTCTCAAAAATAACGTGGTGGAGGAAATATTTCAAGAAATCGTCCTTAAATTTTCCCAAAATAGCCAGTTTCGCTTGCAATTACGAACCAGAGCAAACCCTTATCTTTGAGTAGTTCCGGCATCGTCGTCACCACCATATCCTGTGGCAGTGCATAACTGTCAATCAATTCCTCAACGTCGTTTCAACAAAAGAGAATGGATCCTTCGTACCATCAAACTTGAATTGGACGTTTGCGTACTTGGTCAATAACTGATAAATGATGGATATGTCTGTTAGCTATTAAGTTGATTTTTCTCCGCTTCGACAGGGATCGCGAGAAGCATTTTCACGTTGTCGATGTATCCTCGTTCGATAATTCCTCTAATGTGTTGCTCCACTTCGATGTCTCTGGCCTTGAATTGAAATTATATCCACTGCAATTTGTGTTCGTGAGAAGTTCCTTCTGAATTTGCTCTCCATTCTTTCAATTGGCCGTCGAGTTCATCGTATGTTCATAGACGGTGACAATGCCGATAAATCGCTTGCTAATGTTCGGCAACGCTACCACAATTGAATGCAAATTTTGCGCAGGATATCCCACAATTTCGTCCCTATGTAAATTATAAATCCAACCAGTCCTTATTTCCACGTTGGGCGCCATTTGTAAAGGTATTTCATCCGGGGTAGCTACTTATTAAGGAAGCTTATGATATTTAGGCATTTTTATGATGACACACAAACTCAGTTCATACCACACATTTGTAGTATTAA
>JARSSU010036504.1:0-23126 GCA_029619165.1 Eurosta solidaginis | reverse complement strand
TGCTTTCGATACTTTTGGTATCGCAACTTTCGCCCCATCACAAGGTGTGCTCGCGCGAATACGCTCCCAAGTGGACCATAACCGTAGACCGTAGCAGCAGACCCTAACAGCATCCTTATTAAGTCGAAAGTTTTTTTAACCTAAATAAGAAAATAAATAATTAAATTTTACCACTTTTAAGATAAATTTCTTACAATTCGTCACCCAACTCAAATGGATTACAAAAATCTCGCAATATTTGCCTTTCCATTCTCGCCTGGCCATTTTCGTATGCGTTGCTTTCCAACTCCACAAATAATGCCGCGGTTATTGCTTCCATTTAATAGACAGCTATAATTTGTGTCTGTTCGTTGGGTCCAGTTATATGCCAAAGCAAGCTGCCGGAGTAGAGGAAGTTGAAGCGAAAACGTAAACAATCCTTGCGGAAGAGTAAATAAATCTTCATAAAGTATTTTGGGCCACTGCAATGAAATTAGCAACCATAAAATTCAGAAAATGTCAATTACATTCCTGCAGGAATCCGTTTTACAAACTTGGTGGCCACGGCGGGGAATTTGACAAAAAAAACGACAAAAACACACTTACAATTATGAAAGCCCTTCACTCAAAAAATATAGCACGGCGACAATATATTCCATTCCTTTTCTGTGTACAAAATGGTTTGGATAATAAAATATAAACGTTTTTCAGTGTTTTTTACAAATTTCTTTAATTTATTTTGTTCCAATGTTCACACATTCCGTACAAGCAGCTGATTTCGAAAATCATTTGCTCTTGCTGGGACAATAAATGTTCTACAAAGATCTCTGTTTCCTACCTCAAAAATTGAAGGGAGGGGGGAGAATATGCAGGCTATAAATGCGATCTATGGAGATTATTGCCTTAATTGCTGCTTGACTGTCAGTATAAAAGTTAACACGGTTGCAGCTTAGCTATTCTCTTCCAGGGTTTCTACTACTATGGTTACGGCTAATATATCCACTTGGAAAACGCTACAGTAATCCGGCAGCCCGTATGATCTGCTTATTTCGGGATCAGCGCAGTATACTGCAGACCCTACTCCTTCCACTACTTTGGAACCATCGGTGTACACATGTATCGCCTCGTCCGCCATTTGCGCACCCTTGAGCCAACCGTCCACCTCTATTGTGGTCTTAAGATCTCCCTCGAAGCGCAGATAGGGAATCAGGTAGTCTGTCGTCTTGTGATTGATGACGCTATACTACTATGGCCATATGGTCGGCGCTCAGGCTGCCCCGAAGCACCGAGCCTGTTCGCGGTCGTTAATGCATTGTTCTTTGCTACCAGGTCTACAGTGGAATGCGCAGAATGGCATAGAGTGCAGCCGTCGGGGTTGTTTTCAGGCTCCCGTAATGCTAAGCATCGATAGTCTGCATACCCCCTCTAATTTTTTTAGGTATGTTGTTTTTTGTGTGGCTTTCCACCAAACAAGAAACGCCATAGTATAGAATGAGAGGAGATCCATGACAGCTTACTGTCTAGGAGGATTCCTAAATATTTTGTGCAAGGTTCTCCTGTAAGGTCACCCTTCCTAACTTAGGCCTGGTCCATATTGGGACCTTGTACCTCTTTGTAAACAAGACCCATATCCGTCTTCTCCGCATTGACTTTCAGCCCGACATTAGATGCCCAGGTGTGAATATACCGAAGCGCCCTATCCATCAAAGAACTAATCCTGGAAGGCCCTTTCCACTTATGACAATTGCAACGTCATCTACGTAAGCCGTAAGTTTTACGGGTTTCCTCATCGAATTGCCTGAGCAGTTGTGTTAATGACCAGCGTCCACAGACAGAGGTGATAGCACCCCTCCCGGCGGCGTGCCCCTGTCCACTGATTTCGTGGCCTCGTACAATCCCCATTTTGATGTAATCTTTCTGCCAATTAACATGCAGCCCGATCATCTGGTTAAGGCAGGATGTACTTTAATGTAATTAAGGCCATCCATAATCGCCCATTTTGTCAACATTGTGAAAGCCCCGGCATGTCCAAGAAGACTCCTAGAGCACACTCCTTATATTCCAGGGAGTTCTCTATGCTTATTACCACCCTATGCAATGCGGTGTCTATGCACCCATCGAATATTATTTTAAGCCATTGCACGAACGCCCTACTTGAGACTTGTAGCATGGCCGGGAATATACCATCTGGGCCCGGCGATTTAAACTTAGAAAACGTCTTCACTGCCCACTCGATCTTAGTATCGGTCAACAAGCCCGGCACTACTAGCTCCGTGATCGAAGTGTGAGTGATGTCTGCTGGCTCTTCTAAACCGTCTCCCGATAGGAAATGTGTATCGAGAAGCACCGCAAGGGATTCCTCACTATTACGTGACTATTCCCCGTTCTCTTTCTTTATTAGTCCCTGGTCTTCTTTCCCTTTGCTAGGACTTTTTCAACCGTGCTGTTTCGCTGGCGGCCACCGTGGTGTGACGGAGCGTGCTCCGCCTATCACACCGTATGCCCTGGTTCGCACCCCGGGCAAAGCAACACCAAATTTTAGAAATAAGGTGTTTCAATTAGACGATGATTTTTCTAAGCGGGGATCGCCCTCGGCAGTGTTTGGCAAGCGCTCCGGGTATATTTCGGCCATGAAAAGCTCTCAGTGAAAACTCATCTGCCTTGCAGATGCCGTTCGGAGTCGGCATAAACATGTAGGTCCCGTCCGGCCAATTTGTAGGGAAAATCAAGAGGATCACGACGCAAATTGGAAGAGAAGGTCGGCCTTAGATGTCTTCGGAGGTTATCGTGCCTTACATTTTTATTTTATGTTTCGCTGAAGCACTCTATGTCCGTACAGAAACTTTCCATGAGTTTCTATTCGTCCTGGTAATTTCACGCTGTAGGTCCTCAGTAGATCCCTGTACTCGTCCCGACACGCTTCGTTTTCCGCTGTCTTTGCGAGCTTAAACATTTCTGTACCTGTCTTCTTAGAAGACTCAGCTCATTGCTCTACCATGGCGGCTTTGCTATTCCTCTGATCTTCTTAGAAGGCAAGCTTTGTTATACGCAGTCATAAGCGTGCTTGTTAGGAATTTATTCGACTCCTCCAGTTTCTCTAAATTAGCAACCTCTTTAGGTTGTCCTTGTTTTGTTTTCTACATGTTTCTGGAATTTAGTCCAGTTCGTTGACCTAAGGTTTCTAAAGGTAAGGGAGGAACCTCTACCTGCCATAATTGTCTGTCATATAGCATTGTCATTTATTCACTTGATATTTCATCCTTCATACTAATGGAGCAGTTACTTCTGTGTGAAAGCAAAAAATTTTCGATTCATTAGAAGGTGAAATGAGATCATTAAGTTTCTGTGTGAAAACAGTATAACACATACTTGAAAGCATCCTTATTAAGTCAGAATTTTTTGAACCTAAATAAGAAAATAATAGCGTTTTCTTTTCTGTAATAAGTTGTTGCCTAAGTAAATGGTAAAGCCTTGATAGAGTTACTCCTACCCCAGAAAATTGTCAACATACAAGAACATTTCAACTCACCATATTCACTCATATCACAAATCACACAAGAAGATTGCGCATTGCGCATGTAAACATTAGGTCAGCTCTTTTTATGGGCAATTCTTACGTAATTTCCTTTAGCTCTTGTTTTTTCTCTCTTTCTTTCATTCACTCACAACAGTCAACTGTGATGTAGTGCGCAAAACGAAGCAATTTTGAACTCGTGAATGCGCAATCTGGGTACTCATATGAACAGAGTATATGTGGAACTTAAGAGCGAATTGAGAGTTTCACAGAGTTGAACTGCCACCCCCACCGGCAATATTATACAGGGTAAAAGTGTACGCTTTGTGTTGGAAGCAGGCAACAATTTTCACAAAACAACGAAATACCCCGCAAAGGCGTTGCCGGAGTAGAGGAAGGTGAAGTGAAAACGTAACAATTCTTTCGGAAAGAATAAATAAATCTATATAAGTATTTTTGCCAGTGCAATGAAATTAGCATCCATAAAATTCAGAAAATGTCAACTATATTCGTGCAGGAATCCGTTTAATAAACTGGTGGCCACGGCAGGGAATTGCCAAAAGAACGACAAAAACACACATACAATTATGAAAGCACTTCACTCAAAAAAATATAACACTGCGGAAATATATTATATTGCTTTTTTTGTACAAAATGGCGTGGATAATAAAATATAAACGTCAGTGTTTGTACAAATTTTCTTTAACTTATTTTGTTCCAATGTTCACACATTCCCGTACAAACAGCTGATTTCGAAAAATAATTGCTATTCCTTTCTCGTTACGATTCAGTCGTAATGCAAAATACCCAACTTTAATTAAAGCGGAGCGTAGAACGGGAACGTAATCGAATAGCAGAATAGGGGTGATGAAATTCTGGTAACACTACGGACTCATTCAGTTTATGTGAGGTTCTCATGAACCGGCCAGTTCAACCTAACCTAACCTACTCTGTTTCCAATTTTTTCCGACAGCCAGCTGCCATAAATCCCTGCAATGTAGAGGTACAGCGTCACCAGTAGCGCTAAAGTGCATGGGAAGCTCTAAACAAGCTAGCTGATAAGTGCAACCTCCGCGTAATATGGGTCCCAAGCCACAGTTACATATCGGGAGACTCCGCTGGTGATGAGCTAGCAATGGAAGGCGCCAGCTTGCAAACAATCACCTCTGCTGGCTGCGTGAATCCTGCTCTGAATAACTGCAAGCACTGGCTGCGATCTCAGTTCACGGAAGAAGCAAACGCGAAATGGGCATGGCCAACATGTACGTTGTCCAGGCAAATCTGGCCCAAGCTGGACGAAAAGAGATTGCTTTCGGTGGGATTTGCACACGATCTTAGAGTTTTGCAGCCTAGCTTCTGTCCACGCCTTTCCTGCTTCATTGATCTATCCAACTCCTGTCTCTTTTTGATTTCTCCCAAACGGATTGGAATGTTTTCGATTCAGCTCGTGGCAACTCAACGACCTTTTCCTTATCTCTATCCCTTTATGACCGTGAACCCAGTATAGATGTATGATCCGGGCTGAGTGGAGTTTTTCTAATTCTTCTCAATTCCAGGACGCATTTATATGAAGCACTGAGTTAGATTATTGTCCTTAATCAAATTAAGTTAAGGTCGCTTCCTCCAGAAATGCTGCTTTCTTCACGAAATATATATTTACACCCGAAAGATGCTACAGTAATCTGGCAGCCTATAGGATGGTATGTTCTGCCATTTCTACACCCTGTGGCTCAATTGTGGCCCAAGATCTCTTGGAAGCTGACTGATATTAGATCGTGCTATACTGCCATAGCTATACGGCCTACCTTCAAACCGAGCCGAGGGCTTAAGCCTTGGTGCAGTTGTTAACGCAATACCTTTCCCATCAGGTCTGCAGAATGGTGCGCAATGCTGCTGTTGGTGGTAGCTTGTAGGGCTCTCGTAATGCCTAGTATTGGAATCTGCATACACCCCTAGTTTTTGGTATATGTACTTTTTTGGGTGGCTGTACACCAAACAAGGAGCATAGTAAAGTATGGGTTGACAATTTCCGTGAAATACCCAACGAGAAACTTGCATGCATATGGAGTTCCCACGACAACATACTATCTCCTATATTTGCTATATATGCTATATTTTTTTAGGGTTACCCTTCAAGGGTTGGCGTAAATCCCCAACTGAACCCTCCACGAGGGTGCCGACTGGAAATGGACACTACAGTATTGAGCCTGTACGATGTCAGGACGGTGTCCAGCTAAGATCAGGAATCAGGGCTGTGTGCCTGACTCATTAATAGCCTGGCTACACGGAAATGATTCTTGACCATGGTTTCTGGGGTATCTTTCTCTCTCTTTCTTTTACTCTTTCTCTCTGTCTCCTTCTTTCCTGTTTCCTTTCCTTCTCGGGGGCTGGATCAAGGCGTTATGCGTTTCCGTGCCGAGGATCAGCCAGGCTGGGGGCCCCTAAATAGCCCAGTCGCGAACGGAGCCCTCCTGGCACCAGGTCGCACAGGTTGTATGGAGACCTTACCCGGGTATTGCGGATCTCTGCCCGGGTGGACGTTCCTTTTCTCCGCCACTCGTGGGAACATGAACAAAAGTAACAAAAATACAAAAAAAACAAAAGAGACCGGCGCTCTTCAAAGGCCGGGAGGGCTTTTGCCCACCACAACGGTGACCAGTGCGATGCAGGGTCATTCTAACCGCCAGAATATGGCTAAAAAAGGGGATGGTTCAAGACCAGTGGCGATGCCGGGTAAGAACCCTCTCCCCAACAAAACTTTAGGCAGTGAGCCAGGGCAAAGGGGTGTTCTCCGGGATACTCCTGGCACTAGCAGAGACGCAGCAGGTATGCAGAATGCAGCCTCGGTTGAAGCTGGTGCGCAGGCCCCGCGTGGCCCACCCCCGACACCCACGGCCTTCACGAAGCCTAGTGAGCGGCCAAATCCCAGTGAAGTTGGATACAAGCACAGGAGAGCGGCTGCAAGGATCCTAACCAGATCCGCACGTATGCCAGACCTCGAGAGTAGAGCGGAAAGCGACAGCGTAGGAGAAATACTGGCAGAGATTCAATGGGCGAAAGAGGTGATACCCGATTTTCGTCTGGCAGAAGAAAGGGGGCCACAAGTGGCAACCAAAAGGGCAAGGTCGGCGGAAGTAGTGCCTACCAAACCAAAGAGGCCGAAGGTGCATGGGCGCTCTTTTGCAGAAGTGGTTAAGGACAAAATCCTGCTAGGGGTCCTTGACGACAATCAGGAAGACGGCGCAATAAAAAAAGACAAATGGAAATGGGTGAAAAGCGAGCTGTCGAATATCACCCTGGACGTTCTTATGCGCAATCCTGGACCGCCACCGGTATGCAAGGATGCGGGGTGGTTCCAGGGTAGTATCAAAGTCGTGGCATGCGGAGACGAGAGGTCCGCAGCCATATACAAAAAGGCGGTAGAGTCTGTAGGTGAAGTCTACCCTGGAGCGAAGCTCAGGGCGGTCGATTTCAAAGACATACCGTCACGGCCACGAGCAAGGGTGTGGCTACCGGCAAAACCAGCTGAACCAGAGAGGATACTCAGTATGATAAGGATCCTCAACCCGACGCTGCCAGCCGCCAACTGGAGAGTTGTCAGCGTGGAAAGGGGGACAGAGCCACACGTCAGGCTGTCCTCCTACTGAATGAAGAATCGCTGACAGTATGAGGAAAACTGGAGGCGAGATAAATTATGGTTTAGACACCGTGACTGTAAGGGTCTACAGTAACGACGTCAACGCCGCTAGGAACATGGCAGCCGAGTTGGAGCCAGAAGAAGAATGTAGCGACGAGGACGTGGTTACGAAGGCAGACGGGCGTGAGCCGGATACGCTGGACGGCTACGCCTCGTTGTTGTTGTTGTTGTTTGTAGCAATGCTCGCCCCACCTAATAGCCGCGACCGATCACAAATTGTCATCAATATCCTCTAACGGGAGTCCAAGGAAACTTGCCGTTACAACAGGGGTGGACCATAAGGAAAGGGGTGTTAGAGGCGTTGGTTCCACATTACAATTAAAGAGATGGTTGGTGTCATGTGGGGACACATTGCAAGCGGGCATACATTTTGTATGTCGGGGTTGATTCTGGATAGGTAAGAGTTTAACCTGTTACAGTATTCAGAACGAAGTTGAGCAAGAGTGACACGCGTTTCCCTGGGGAGTATGCGTTCCTCTTCCGCGAGTTTTGGATACTTTTCTTTAAGTACTGGATTCACCGGGCAATTCCCGGCATAAAGGTCCGACGCCTGTTTATGGAGTTCACCAAGGGCCTGCTTGGGTTTTTTCACTTCATACGGCTGGGTTCTCAGGTGGCGTATTTCCTCAAAATGCTTACGGAGATGACTCCTTAAGCCCCTAGGCGGTGCTGGTTCATCAATCAGATATCTGTTGGGAGGCCCAGGTTTCTGGGTATTCAACAGGAACTGTTTGGTCAGCATTTCATTTCTCTCCCTGATGGGGAGTATTCTCGCCTTATTATGCAGATGGTGTTCTGGGGACATAAGAAGACAGCCCGTGGCGATTCTGAGAGCAGTATTTTGGCAGGCCTGTAGTTTCTTCCAGTGGTAATTTTTAGGCTTGGCGACCATATGGGTGACGCGTAGCACGTAATCGGCTGGCTAATTGCTCTGTATGTAGTCATGAGCGTTTCTTTATCTTTTCCCCAGGTACTGCTAGCGAAGGATTTGAGGATTTTGTTACGGCTCTGTATTCTCGGAACAATTGCGGCTGCGCGCTCACCAAAATGTAGATCCTGATCAAACGTCACACCCAAGATTTTGGGGTGTAGGACAGTCGGTAGCGTAGTGCCATCGACGTGGATGTTCAAAATGGTCGACATTTGGGACGTCCATGTTGTAAATAAGGTCGCGGGAGATTTAGTCGGTGATAATGCCAGGTTTCGCGAGACGAAAAACTTGGAGAGATCAGGGAGGTAGCTGTTTATTTTATTGCATAGCGCATCGATCTTTGGGCCTGGGCCTGTGGCCATTATTGTGCAGTCATCGGCGTAGGAAACGATTGCGACTCCTTCCGATGGTAAAGGTAGCTTAGATATGTAGAAATTAAACAAAAGTGGGGATAGGACACCACCCTGTGGCACCTCTTGTTTAATTCTCCTTGGTTTTGATGTTTCGTTTCTGAATTGCTCCGATGCCTGCCGACCACCCAGATAATTTGCGGTCCACCTTTTAAGACATGGGGGAAGGGTAGATCGTTCCAGGTCTTGCAGTAACGAGCCATGGTTGAACGTATCAAAAGCTTTTGATAGGTCTAGCGCTACGAGTACTGTTCTATGGTGGGGGTTTTGATTTAAACCGCAATTTATCTGGGTGCTAATGGCCTTTAGCGCGGTGGTAGTGCTATGGAGTTTTCTGAAGCCATGCTGATGAGGAGCTAGCTGCAAATTTGCTTGGAAATAAGGGAGCAAAATGGTTTCAAGCGTCTTTGCCACTGGCGATAGGAGAGATATCGGACGATACGACTCTCCTATGATAGCTGGTTTCCCAGGCTTTAGTAGCGGGACTATTGGCTCTCCGCCTATCTTTGTCGACCGTAGGATGCATTATATATTGTCGGCAGAAAG
Source organism: Eurosta solidaginis (assembly GCA_029619165.1). NCBI lineage: Eukaryota > Metazoa > Arthropoda > Insecta > Diptera > Tephritidae > Eurosta > Eurosta solidaginis. The sequence continues at coordinate 14,049 of JARSSU010036504.1, read as the reverse complement.
CGCTCGCGCATTTTTTCGCGTCCGACATCAATTTGTCGCCAAAGGCGATGGAAACTTTGCCTTTGTGCTTAGTCAGATTCGATAGGGACTTTACGGTGGACCAAAGTTTACCCACACCGGTAGAGAGGTTACAACCTCTTAGGTGCTCCTCCCATTTCGCCCGCTTGTGTTCATCCACAAGCAATCTGATGCGTTGGTTTATATCCCTTATTTGGGGGTCGCCTGGATCAAGCTGTCTTATAAGGTCACGTTCTGTCGCCAAGTTTGCGGCCTCCGCCGGGAAGTGGGGCCGGATTTCGGGAACTCTCCCGACGGGAATGAAACGTGCCGAGGCGGATTCAATGACCTTACGGAAGGCACGCTCCCCTTGGCGGGCATCAGTCGGGATAGGGAGGCAGCAAAGCGGTTGTGTGTAAAGGATTTATATTCTTTCCAATTTCCTTTTTTGAAGTTTATGAAAGTGCGTTTTTCAGTGACGATGAAGTCGGCGGTACGCTGGAGCGAAATAAGTATGGGCAGGTGGTCGGATGCCAATGTTACCATCGGCTGCCAGTTGACACAGTTTATGAGTTCTGCACTTACGATTGAGATATCTGGCGAGCTGTGACAGCTTCCTACCATACGTGTGGGGGCGTCACCGTTTATTGTGCAGAACGTCGTTTCTTCTGTTTGATCCGCCAACATCTCAGCCCTAATGTTCGCCCGCAAGTTTGAATGCCATAGATCATGATGGGCATTGAAATCGCCTAAGATAATGCGATTGTTGCCAGTGAGTAAGGCCCTGATATTAGGGCGGTATCCACTGGGGCAACAGGTGGCAGGAGGGATGTATATGTTGATGATTTCTAGGTTTGCATCGCCTGACCGGACAGATAGGCCTTGACGTTCTAAGACATTGTTCCTGCGGTCGATGCCAGGATAAAATATATAATATTGCACAGAGTGGTGTATGATAAACGCGAGGCCGCCTCCATTTCCGCTCTCGCGGTCTTTCTGTGGACATTATACCCAGAGCAGTTCTGCAATGCAGATCTTGCTGTGAGTTTAGTCTCTTGAATCGCAGCAATGCGGATGTTGTACCGCTTCATGAAATCGACTATCTCCGTAATCTTCCCAGTTAGTCCATTACAGTTTAACTGCAGAATTCTGAAGTGCATAAGGGGAGACGCCGCCTCTCTGGGGGTAAATGACGGGTGACTACGCCTGGGTTGTGGATGGTTCTTAAGGACCACTCATTCTCTGACCAGCGGTACATCCAATTCGACTTAGACTTGGTGAAAAAGCAGAGCGCTGCACCAGAAATATTAAAAATACGAACTGGCAAGAATACAATAGGGAACTAGTTAAGATATTGCCACTTGAGAGCGTACCCAGGCTTGTAAAAATTTCACGGGGGCATGCCGTAAGGTATTAGATAAAGTCCTTCCCAAGAGAATTCAAAGGGGTAAAAAGAAGTCACCATGGTGGAATTCACAAACGAAAACCTTTGCAGTTTAAGTAGGACCACTTTCAATGCAGCTAAAGCCTCTGGCGATGAGCAGCATTGGGAAGTATACAAAGAACATCTTAGAAATTATAAGTTTGAGCTAAGGAAAGCCAAAATATCCTCCTGGCGAGATTTCTGTAGCAGCATGGAAACAGTGTCTGAAGGGGGTAGACCCAGGAAAGTACTTTCCAGATCGGCTAATACGGCCCAGGATGCTTGCAAAGGCCCTGATGGTTCGTGAACCGAAACTGGGGAGGAAACCCTGGATCTACTGCTGAATACACACTTTCCAGGTGCAACTAGGAACGAACCAGGGGATACACAAAGCTTGACACAAGCAACAGTGCAACCTATACTGCACAACCTAATTACAAGAGATAAGATATCTTGGGCCATCCAATCTTTTGAACCATTCAAAACTCCAGGGCCGGACGGAGTTACACCTATACAAATGCAACAATCACTGGAATGCAGCACTAGCTGGCTATATGCTATAATAGGAGGTGTCGTGGCACTAAACCACATCCCACGTATATGGAAAATATCTAAAGTGGTATTTATTCCCATGCAGGCAAAGCGTGCCACGCGAAGCTAAGGACTTCAGGCCCATCAGTCTATCTTCGTTTCAACTAAAGGTGATGGAGAGGCTGATGGAAACATATATCAGGGAGGCAGTGTATGACCAACTCTCTGAAGCACAACACGCCTATATGAAAGGTAAATCAACGGAAACTGCATTGCACGAAATTACATCGTGCATAGAGAGATCGTTCTCCTTCAAGGAATACTGCCTGGCAGCCTTCCTAGACATAGAAGGAGCATTCAATAACATCAAACCCGAATCATTAAGGTACTGACTGATCTGGGCATCGAATCTCAGCTGGTGGGTCTTGTGCACCAATTGCTGCTATGCAGGGTAGAACAGGCAGAACTTGCAGGGGTATCGGTGAGCAGGTTCGTCAGTAGGGGAACTCCCCAAGGTGGAGTCCTATCCCCTCTGCTGTGGGTCTTGGCGGTGAATCAGCTGCTAAGGGACATGGAGGAGGGAGAGGGGCTGTAAAGCTATAGCATATGCTGACGACCTTGCCTTGGTGATAAGTGGGAAGTTTCCACAAACTCTCTGCGATATGATGCAGGTGGAATTAAGAAGGGTCGAAGCATGGGCCGTTGATAATGGTCTGGGCGTGAACCCAAATAAAACGGAGCTGGTGCTCTTTACGAGGAGGTATAAGATACCACCTCTCTCAACTCCAGTGCTGGCAAACACAGTGCTTAAGTTAAGTGAGTCCGCCAACTATCAGGGCTCACACTTGATAAGAAATTGAACTGGACACAAAACACCACGGAACGTGTCCGTAAGGCCACGGTTGCCCTCTACACATGTAAAGGGGCAATTGGACGGAAATGGGGTATGTCCCCTATGATAGTACATTGGATATACACGGCCATAGTTAGGCCAATATTGCTATACGGGGTGGCGGTATGGTGGCCCGCCCTGAATAAATCCTCGACGGTTCTTGCTCTTCAAAATGTGCAAAGATCTGCACTACTATGCATAAGCGGAGCCATCCGCACAACGCCAACGGAGGCTATGAATGTAATACTGAACCTACTACCCATAGATATAGTAGGCATAAAATATGCAGCATGTGCTAGCTATTAGGCTGAGGAAACTGACCACATGGTCTCACTGCAACATACTGAAATTCTCGACAGATTCTGCATACCAGAATGGACAGATTTCTGCAAACCACATACCAACTTTAACAAGGGATACGAGATATTAATCCTGAGAGGGAACAGTGGGTGAATGACCCTGATTGGCCCACTAACAGCATTCAGATCTACACAGATGGATCTAAACTGGATAACAGGGTCGGAGGGGGTGTCTATTCGGAACGATTGGAGATACAAAGATCGTTTCGCCTTCCGGATCACTGTAGCGTATTTCAGGCCGAGCTTGCGGCCATACAAGACGCTGTGGACTGCCTTAGGCAGAAGGCAGTCTCTCAGAAGCACATTTATATTTTCTCAGACAGTCAAGCAGCACTGAAAGCCCTTGACTCTGTCACAACTAATTCTGAAACTGTAGTAGGCTGTCGCAGATCACTTAACGTGATGGCTGAACAGTTTACTCTGCATCTGGTATGGGTTCCGGGACATAAGGGCATACCAGGTAATGAGATGGCGGATGAGCTTGCAAGAAAGGGTACCTCCCTTCCACTTTCGCCATCCTGGAAGAGGTTGGGCATGCCGCTCTCCACCTGCAAGCTCAAGATAAAGGAGGCTCTACTGATGGAAGCGGGAGCCAGGTGGAAGCATCATGATAGATGCACGCAAAACACATGGCCGGAATGGAATGAGAGAGATCGCGAGAGCTTCTCACCCTCCGTAAGAGGGATCTTTCCTTAGTTGTAGGTCTTCTCACGGGTCATGTTTGTATTGGACCGCATGCGGAAAGGATTGGCGCTCCATTTAATGATTATTGTAGAAGCTGCGGCAACGAAGAAGAGCCTGAAAACTGTTAGGCATCTACTGTGTGAATGTCCAGCGCTCGGTAGAAGAAGGCAACGTTTTATGGGCAAGATGTTTCTCGTAGATCTGACTGATATAGCTGAGGTCAATACACGACGCTTAGTTAGCTTCACAAACTCAACGAAGTGGTTTGATTAGGAGAGTAGGAACAAATCCCTGTGGTTTCACAATGGGCTATAAAGGCCAAAGTGTGCCGCTCCAATGTGAACGGCAGCCACTTGAGCCTAACCGAACCTAACCTAACCTAACCTACCCCTTCAAGCTTAGGCTTAGTCCAATTAGGTATCTTATACTTCCTGGTAATAATCCTAGATCGGGATTTTCCGCGTTGTAGTTTAACCCAACTCCACATGCCTCGGCTTTTACGTCCCGAAGAGCCTGATCCATCAGGGAGCTGATTATTGTTAGACATCTTCCGCTTATGATTACTGAAAAGTCATATGCGTATGCCGTAAATTTGACTGGTCCTCCTTTGAACCGCCTAAGCAACTGGTGATAAAATCCCACCATGCGGCGTTCCTCTGTTTACAGATTTGACCATATTACAATATGATCATTCTGCAGCTTAACATGGAGCCGATCCAGTTTATTAAAGCTGGATGAACTTCAGTCGAGTTGAGACTGTCCGTGATTGCTCTTTTTGGACATTGTTGAAAGCTTCGGCCTAGAGTATTTTCGTGTATTCCAGGGCTTTCTTTATATTCCTTACAACCCTATGCAGTGCAGTATCGACTGACTTGCCTTTGGTGTACGCATGTTGTTCGAAATAAAATAAATCCGCGTTCATATCGGGTTTTATATACATGTCGTAGTATGAAACTATTTTCAGTGTAAGTTCTGAGATGACAAGAGTGATTGACAATTCGGCTTGTTCAACTTGTCAAGGTTCAACAATTTGTTGTCCATTACCAACACCCGGTATTCAATTGACAATTTTCTGTAAAAATGAGAACACTACACATTTTAGTAAATGAAATATTATATGAGTGAAACCATTGTGAGTTTTGGCTGAACGTAGTCCTGAGTGCGAATGCAACAGAAATGTCTGTATGTCAATAATGTGGTTTCAACAACCGAGCAAACATACAGAATGAAGTAAAAGTTTATTCGGAAAGTGACATTGAAGACACTGTGGAATACTTTGTGCAGGCCAGCCACTAAACGGAGACTTGTGTGAATTTGAATGATGAAAATAATTTAAATTTGTCATCAGAAGCATGAGCTCCTACATTTACCGATGAGCAGTGGCGTGCAATCCTTGAGATGCAGAATCGAAATTTAATCGACTTGCCAAAAACAATGCAGGCAACAACTGCAGAATTCATGGGCACCGTAACCAAAATTTAACCTGATTCTACAGGTGTCGACGCGTCGCAATGGTGAATGACTGCTGATATAATTTTATGGGAGCAGCAGTGGCCCTTATTATGGCATTGAGTAACTGCATGGGAGGCACTTCGTCGCAATAGTTAACACATTTCCTATCCTGGCTTAAATGGGAGCAATTCAAGAAATTGTTGATACAGCGATACGAAAATGAAGAGACGCCAGCCGCCATGTTTTTAAATTTATTAAATAGTCGTCCGTCGGTCGCGAATGCCATGCAGTGTATGCTAGTCGTCTGGTGACGTCATTAACAAGAAAATGGCGCAATATGAGTGCCGAGGAGATAGCTGTGGCCAATGTATTTGCACATATGGCAAATTTTGATAACAGTTTGCAGCGAATTATTTTTACAACAAATATAAAAACTAGAACAAATTATAATTAGAACTGAAAGCGTTTACATTTGATAGCAACCGCAGTGCTGGTCCTGTTGAGAGTGCAGTGTATATCGGTAAAAGAAACCCTAGATTTCTTCCTTGGTATGTGATGTTTCCAAAAACCTGACCATAAAATATCCGACTGCAGATCCAAAATGCGACAAATTGTGGAAGTAAAACAATGAAAAGAAAAGCAGAGTGTATCATGTTTTCGTTGTGGACAGTCTGCACATTTTTCCATTAAGTGTTCAAACACGGTGAATGCAGCTAAACAAGGAGTGATACAAAAGCAGAACGTAAACCAGTGCTTTACAGCAGAGCCAAAAGTGTGTAATGCAGTGAAGTTAGATCTATCCAGTTTGTTTTGATTCAGGAGCGGAGTGCCCATTAGTTAGAGAGAGTATTGGCCAAAGACATGTGGCAAGCGCATAAAAAATGTTGTTATACTTTGTGGTATTGTAGATACTGGATTACACAGTGCTGTACAAAGTTTAGGCAGCGTTAGCATTAATGAAAATATGTTGGAGAAGTTTTTCCATGTAGTTCAGGATAAGCATTTGAAATATGATATTGTTATTGGACGTGAAATTCTTAATCAAGACATTAATGTTGTATTGTCATTTGATAAGTTTGAGATTTTAAAATCAAAAGGTATTAATGTTTGAACAATATCAGAGCCATCAGGAAGCTTAAGGAATATTGGCAATGAATTGACGGGTCATGAAAAAGAAAATTTAATGAAATTGAGCAACACAGCATTTATAAATGGTACCCCTTGCACAAGAGTTAGTACGGGAGAGATGAAAATTCGTTTGATCGACCCTAACAATTGTAATATTGTTCGACCTCTGTATATGCAAGCCCCATGTTACTGGTGAAAAAGTAAAATGGCTCAGACCGACTTTGTGTTGATTATAGGGAACTTAATTCAAACACCATTTCTGACAAATACCCGTTGCCTCTTATCAATGAGCAAATTGCTAGACTTTGTGGTGCGAATTATTTAACCTGTTTAGACCTGGCTAGTGGGTAACATCAAATCCCAATTCATCCTGACTCTGTGGAATATACCGCCTTTTGTAACGCCTGATGGTCAATATGGATTTTTCACAATACCTTTTTGACTAAAAATGCATCTTCTGTTTCAACGTGCAGTTATGAATTCACTAGGAGATCTCGCTCACTCATGTCCAATTATTTTTATGGACGACATCATTTTGGTACCACCGACAATAAAGCTAGGTCTTGATAGGCTAAAAACTATTTTAGATGTTCTAAGTAAGGTTGGATTTTCCTTCAATATTAAAAACTGTTGTTCAGTATTTGGGGTATGAGATACGACAATTCGTTGATTTGGCTTCATACCTTCGCAAATTCGTACCGGGATGTTCTCAGATAATAAAACCACTATATGGTCATGCTTCTCAAAAGAGTAATTTTACATGGAATTCAGAGTTGGAAGCAGTCCGTAAGAAAATGATTGCCATTTTCACAAATGAACCAGTCCTTACAACTTTCGCATAAAATCGATAAAAAACCTTAAGTGGTTGAATATTTTAGCAAAACAACCTTTGTGGAGTTGGCAGTTATTCAAGCTGTGAAATATTTTCGCCATTATCTGCTTGGTCGTAAGTTCGTGGTATATACTGATTGAAGTTCGCGCACCAAAATCCACCTGATCCTTAGAGTACACCGCTGGTGGGCATACTTACAATCATTAGATTTTGACATTCAATATCGTGAAGGAAAACGCATGGCTCACGTTGACTTTTCGTCCAGAAATCCCATTTCAACAAATACTAGTTCAGTAGTATGAAAAATTCCCTTAAAAACGAATAAATTTAGCTGAAATCTCATGCGATTGCCTTTTAGCTGAACAACCATTGTGGATAAGAAAAGAGTGATAACTTCTGCATAGACGTCAAAATTATAAATATAACCGATCACCTGATTTTTAATTGGCTATCGTGGTCTCATTCTGTATCTTTTTGTATCACTAGCTGAAGATAGCCGGCCCTAAGCGCAGCCATATTGAACATCCTGTCAAAACGCTGCCAAATCGCTAGAAAGTAGCCATCTTGAACATCCTGTCAGGCAGTTGAAGGATAAGATTTCACACTTATTTTATCTACAATGTGAACAACAATCAGATCAGGATATTGATAACATTGTTAACAAATTCAATTCAGATGAGGTTGCAGGTCTTTGCAAATACTTATGAGTTGAGGAAAGGCATATTTTACCGCAAAAATCATAGTATTGTAAACCTTAAAAAGTACCGCAACTAACAGCTGATCAGCGAAAGTCTTTAAGAAAATTCAAGTTAAATTTTTAAACAGGCATAAACTGGGATAATTTTGGAATATATAGCCTTAAGGACACCTTATTTGCAGTAATTAAGAAAAACTGTTTGCTTATATTCAAGTATTTAGTTATTTTTTCTATATTTATCCTTAATATTAATAAAAATATTGAAGTTATATTGATACAATGCAACTCTACTCCTCCTACTGTCTTCATTCCACTGCATTCGACTGGCTCCAACTCTATTCGCAACATAACCTAAATTTAAGCTGCCAAACTATATAGTAAACAATGGATAAGAGAAATAGTAGAACCCGTTGTTTACCTGTCGCACCTCCGTGCATTCCAACAACACAGGTCATGTTACTCTTTTATACCTTGTGATGGCGTATCCTCATTACACTACTCTTAGCACTGCCGGATTTCCATGAAATGCTGATTGGAATCTTGATGCATTCCAATAGCAAGATTGGAATCCACTGCATTCCGAAATCATGCTGAGCGGAATCTGATGCATTCTGCCAGTATAAGATCTCTGTATAAGATCTTATTTCTGCTCATATTTCTTATTATTATTATATTCTGAAATTAAAGTGTAATGTTCAATAATATATCTTTGTTTGTAATATAACATTGTTGAAATCTCGATATATCTTAAATTTTAACTTTTGAGTTGCATATTTATATATCTTTTATATTATGCAGTCGACCATAGTTTTTCCTTGACTTTAAATAATAAATAAATATGTTTAGGTCCGAAGCCTAAATTCTTATTAACTTGCCCCAACCTATTAGCACCATATTATCGACAACTAGTTCGCCCACTTGCATGTATATGTGTACATAGGTAGGGTTATGTTGTCCGTACACATATACATGCATGCCGATACAACTGTGTTGGGAAGCTTCCCCTTAAAACCGGATACTTTTCCCGCGGTTCAACGGTTGTCTTCGACATGGTAACCGGCCACTTTTCCAGCGATTGTCGAGCGATACATAGCCATCAACCGTCCCAAGGAGCCCCACCATTTTCAGTTATTTCAAAAGGTAGATTTGTTCCATGCTAATTTTTCTTTCACTTTAAATAAAGCACTATTTATAACGAGAAATATCCTGCTTTGCTCTTTTTCTTTTGCTTATTTAAATCATGCAAACACAATTGTGGTGCCTCCACTCCCCTGCCGAGTTGCGACACACTATAATTGTTCATGGTCATTCTCCCCGAAAAAGGAACCAACGCCGCAGATAAAATACAGTCCACGAAGAAATTACCTTCCGGTGATAACAATTGGCATTTGTGCATTTTTGGTGAAACCAATTTACAATACCTCGGTGGTACACTTGATTTTGGTGATACACAACACCTAATACATTGTTCACTTTAATTTAAATATCGTGGTGGAAACTTTGATTGTCCATATTGCTCGACACTTTAAAACAACACTTTCTTGGTGATATACATCTTGGCGATACACTCTTGGTGATACATTTGATGGTACACTGTGATTTATTAATATCTTGGCTACATTCCTGGTAATACACAGCAGCGTTTCAACAAACACTCCATCAAGCGCATTCACTATAAACTTCACGCAGCTACGTACGTAATTTTATATATTTATTGCCACTTTTTTTGTTTGGTCATTTTTGAGGTTAATCTTTATTTAAAAAAGTGCGCGAGTGTTCCAAAAATCAGGACCGTGAAAAATTAAAATTACCAGTGGTTATCTGCGCGATAGAGTGCTTTAATTTCTTTCTGTGCAAACGAAAAACCCGTGTGAAACTGCCCGCCGTGAGATCCGGAGAATCCAACGACCACAATAAGGTATATATAAGGGTAACATAACCCCACTTTTGCGTTTAAAGCACCAATTATTTTGTTAAAATCACGTTACATTGGTTGTGCACAAATTTAGAAAATATATATCCACTCACGCGCACAATAATTCAGTTCACAATTAATAGCACTGTTAGCTTTCATTGTTTCTGGACGTTGTCCTATATCGCGCACTTTGCATTTTACCTTGTCCACTTGCACCACACCCCCTTATAACTAAATCACCCATATACCAATATTTATACATATATAATTTACGTGCGGGTGGCGAGTAAGCCACACGGCTGTTTTATTCTTTCCTGGGGAAAATCGGACGAGTCGGCCAAGTCTGACCCAAACAAAAAATCGCACAGAATCTACTAAAACACCGCCCTCAACACAAAGTCATCATACATACACATAAATACATATACGTCTGGGTGGCGAGTAGATCTTTGAACATTTTTTTGTCCTAAAAATCAGACGAGTCTGCGAAGTCTGACCTACATAAATAAATAAAAGCGATCTTTGAAAACATTGTTTCCATTTTTGTCCAAAGGATTAGTGTGGTTTTAGTTGGGTAGGAATAATTTGTTTAGAAAATGGAAAATTATATCCGATCAGCTGAGTTAATCACAGAGTTTGAGAAACAGTACAGCCTTATTCCAGAGGAAAATCATAATAAGAACACTCTTGCGATACAGCAGGAAGAGTTGCGCTCCTTATGGAAGAAGGTCAAGTCTGTATTTGACTCGCTGATGGGATCAGAGGATGTCGACGCAAATGACGTGTTGGGCATCCGAAAAAAACATATGACAACCTACCCTATATCTGCTGAGGCATAAAAGTATAAAAAAGAAGAAAATAGTGCTATCTCTGAGCAAGCACCCCCAGCCACACCTCACGGGCATAAGATCCGCCTCCCTCCTTGCGACACGGAGATTTTCAAAGGCGATTATTTATCATGGCCAACCTTTCGTGACCTTTTCACGGCATATACATAAATAATTCCGACCTAAAGGGGGTGGAAAAACTATTCCTTCTGAACAACAAGACACAGGGTGAGGCCAAAGATATTGTAAAAAAATGCCCTCTATCAAATGATGGGTTCGATATGGCCTGGAAGAACCTGTGCGAAAGATATGAAAACAAGCGTATATTAGTCAACACGCAATTACAAATTCTTTTAATTTAAAAAGGTAGAGAGTTAGCGTGGGAGCGCGTTAAAGAAATTACATAGCGATATAAACAATTGTCTATCGTTCCTCAAGTGTCACAAAATCGACACATCCAATTGGGATGCAATCTTAACATATTTGTGTTCCACAAAACTACCGGAAAGTACGTTGGCTCTATGGGAACAGAGCATAGACCACAAAATGGACATACCTAAGTGGTAAGATATGGACAAGTTTCTATCAAATTGGTTTCAGAGACTGGAAACAGTGTCTAGCTTCACTGGCACTAACGCCCAAAAGGGACAAAAGCCATCAAATACTCGGCATACAACCGAAACCCCCATAAAAAGACTTGGTGCCTTCCAAACGAAGGTATCAAAACCTACATTAAAATCAACATCAAAAGTTTTTTGAAAAATGTGCAAAGCTGAACACAGGTTACGGAATTGTCCCCGATTCTGTGATTTGACCCCAGTGGAGAGAATCAACTTCATCAAATCCACGGGAGGATCCCTGAACTGTTTATCCCCAGGACACACAGTGACGAGGTGCACCAGTTCGTACAACAGTGCCAAATGCCACTCTCGTCACCACACGATCCTGCATGCGGATACAGTTCAGCAAATTACGAGACGCAATCCATTTAAAGGCGCGGATAATATCCCATCAACTTCAGCACAGACTAAAACAAGACAGGAACCGGGGCAACCACATCCTTCTGCGAACCAGAATGTAAAATCCTGTCATGCTAATTCCAGCACAGGTGTGCTATTAGGGACAGCGCGCGTCAAAATGGATCGATTTCAAGCCCATTTTCTTTTGAACGAAGTAAACTTGAATGTTCCATGCCGAGTTTCAAGGCATTATAAACCTATAATTCTTAAACAAGAAAGAATAATTGATGTTTCGGACTCGCTCTTTGCCATAATAAAGACGGTTCTATCTTCTCTTAATAATTAAAAAATTATATTTATACTTTTAATCTATTGTATTTTGTAAATCTATATTTCTCAGCTGATGAGTTTCTCTGTAGCTGAGCGGTTTTAGATCTCGACGCTTAAGAAGCCACTGCCTCTCAAAGACTCGGTAACAAAAAATTTTAAATAACACATAAATAAGAATTAGGATACAAAAAAAAAGTATGTATGAATTAAAAAAAACTAAAACAGGATTAGCCTGGTTTCATCGGGCCACTTGAGGGCAGTGCGCTGCCACAACGTCCGAGAAAAAAAAATATCCACCATAATGGTACTGATTTCTCTGCACGGGCACTAATAGATTCAGGGTCGGAATACTCTTTCATGACAGAAAGACTACAACGAAGAATCAATTTTCCGTCAAAAAGAATGCACGCCCAAGTTTCAGGCATCACCAATGCAGTATCTGCTCAAGTAAAAGAGGCATCCAACATCGAACTACGTTCACCAGTGGATCCATCCTTCAGCTTGACTACTCCTGTTCTTATTTTAGCCAAACTTACTGGGAATCTGCCATCTTGCCATATCAACACAGTGACTATGCAGACATTCCCAGACTTGGTTCTAGCAGACAAGAGGTTCTACGTCAATGCAGACGTAGACCTCATACTTGGTGGGGACATATATCCCCAAATTATAATAAGCGGTCTAAAAAAGAATGTGCTGAACACACTCCTAGCCCAAGAGACAGTGTTCGGTTGGATACTAACCGGTCGTATTGAATCACCGAATCCAACGAAGCACATTATGTCTTTCTACAACGAGGTGGCGTTACACAACCAACTAAGAGCTTTCTGGGAGGTAGAAAATGTGGCCAAGAATAAAATATTAAATGATGAAGAAAGGTATTGCGAAAAATTATATAAAGAAACAACGAACGGTGCGATGACATTCGAAGAAGGAAACAAAAATTTGCTGAGCCCTTTGATGATTTCCTTGAAGTTGTAATGCAAATGTCCGACAAGTTGAGAATCCAAATGAATGAAACATAGTCGAGATTTTGATACGTAATTTGAAGTCCGACTTGCGCCACGAAATTTTACACCTCAAAATAAGGGATATTGCTAGTTTGAGGAAAGCAGGGCGAAAACATGAAAAGTTCTTTAATAATATTCACGTTGGCTCATCCCGACAAACCACTGGACGTCACCAAATCAATGAACTAGTTAATTCAGATGTTACCGACCCCAACCAAGATGAAGAATTCGGCAAAGTAGAAGCTGTTGAGGCAAGTAAGCTAAAATGTTGGAATTGTCAAGAGACGGGACATAGATATCATGAATGTCTCAAGCCCAGGAAAATCTTCTGCTACGGCTGTGGCGCTGAAAACATGTATAAGCCCACATGTCCTAAATGCACCGATGCATCGGAAAACTCGAAGAAGGATGTCCGTCGAATCCCAGACGAGCATCCATCGTATCGCCCTCGGAATTAAGCACCAAAAACGGTTATGGTGAAACAAACCATTCAAATGACGACAATACCGAAAACATTCAGATACTTTCACCAGATAGTACAAAAAGTAATAATAACCCGATGAACAATACAACTTTAAAATTTTCTGTAGATTTGAGTAAGACGTTATCTAGAAAACCCTATCACGTTCGTTTGACGGAGTACAATAGTGCGAGGAAACGAATATTCTCGGACATAGAAAACCACCGTACTACAACCCGTTCCAGTAAGCGCATATCAGCCTATTGGAAGCGTAAGAAAGCATTGCTTAATTATGTTATTTCCTCTATAGTTTACAATAATTCTGACATTCGACCATACGCAAATATAAAGATATTAGATAAACCATATTTAGCTTTATTAGATAGTGGAGCATATAAGAGCTGTATAGGATCTGAATTAGCAAAACTAATTATGGAAAGTCCCAAGAGAGATTACCAGAAGCTTTTAGGTTCTGTAAAAACAGCAGATGGGAAAAAGCAGACCGTGGCTGGAATCATAGAGCTTACGATAGATTTCAACAATCGTAGAGAAA